>OMNW01009646.1:22960-33159 GCA_900303245.1 Selene dorsalis
GGGTGGGGGGGGCTCTCTGGTCCCTGGCGAAATGTTGTAGGTTTGGGCTGGGGACGGGGTTTGGCTGGATGACGGAAAGTTGGACATGACATTCAGGCTCGTGTCAAACAGCTGACAGTTGTGAGGGCTTCAATGGAGGCAGGTCCAGCAGGGCCTGGACCGTCACACCCACCTTGACCAGACCACGCTCTTCTAGGATGTGGTGGGGCAGACACAGCTTGTCCTGAGTTAGCAAGAGAGATGTCTTTAGTTAGTCACAGGAAAAAAAACAGGCGTGGTTTACAAAGCCTTTCCTTTTCATTATTTTCTCATTTGTTTCTAATTATTGCCAACGAACAGGGCAGTTTCATGTGGTTTGGTTTTGAGACATGAATTAGATTAAATTAGACTACATCCCTGTGTATGACCTTTATCTCTAATGAAAGCATTCCTAATCCTGACATGATTGAGGGCTCTTCAGAAAACGTATTCAAGGTTCTTAGTAGTTGATTCTCTGATCTGTACTTACTGTACTTACTGTACTGTACTGTTCTAAGAACACACAGCTTAACTCCCTGGAACACAAATGTTATGTTTCACCTCTAAAAGGATCACACCACAACAAAACAAAAAACATAATCTCCTTCTGACCACAATAATGCTTGATTTATCATAATTGTCGTGCAGTTTAGGTCGAGTGATTTGTTTCTTTGTGACTGGCAGGTTAATGTCACCTGAGTGCAGAAATGTCAGTGACGGATCATATTGTACAATACAAATCTACAAATCTATATTTACATCTAGACTATGGAGCAAAACAAAGTGATGATTTCAAGCTTATGCAAAATGGAATCCCTAAATGTAAAACAATTACTGTTCAATAAGGATTACAAATTTCAGACAGCAGATTACATCATCTCATCTTTCAACTGGTCATTTTCTGATGCATCAATTCAAGTCATGTCAATAAAATCTGGTTGCTACAATCAGATTTTTAAGTATCAGAGGAGACTATTCATCATTTAGGCTAATGAAGCTAAGCAAACAAACCTGAAAATCAAAATAGTTATAATAATAATGATAATGAATCAGAACTCTTTTATTTTATTTTATTTTATTATTTTTGTCAGTCAAGAAAGAGAAAGTTCAGCCGCAAGAAATGTTAGTGAGCAAAAACTGTATTAAATTTTTTATTATTTTTATTTACTTATTTATCTATTTTTTCTATCTACTTTAACTTTTTCTATTTCTCATATCCCTCTCTTTTAAGAGGTCTTCCACATGCAATAAATCTGTGTTCGTGTGTTGTGTGCTACGGATGTAACAACATAAATTCCTGCAAAGGGTCAATAAAGCACCTTTATCTTATCCATTGGAGAAACTCTCCATCAGTGGGAAAAGTTGGCTATGTCGAGATGTAAACCAGCCCAGTGAGTGTGCATGACTTAACATGTGGAGAAACCAAGTTGTCACGTAAGGTTTATTATTTATGCACCAACGGTTGATCACAAAGAAAATAAAGCTATGATAATGATAAGTCAATGTTAAAACCAACAGCTTTGAAATTTTGTCATTGCGTGACTGGAATGATTATTCATATTACCTGTGGGACGCCCAGCTTCTTACAGGCATCCAAGAAGTTCTCCACATTCCTACGACATTTAGCCATGCTAAGCTTTGGCTGGAGGCCAAAAGATCAATCATGTTAGCAATTAAAAGCAGGAAAAACAAAAACAGACACAGAGGTAGGAGGTCATGTAGGCAGCAGCAATACAGTACATGTATCGGCATACTGTTATTAAAGGGCAATGAGTAATTTAACCCTCTTGATATTTAAACACCTGTGGCACTTTGACGTCAATAAGATGAGCCTTTGTATTGTGCTTACCACTGCAGGCGACGGCACATGGATGCTGGCAACAGACCGAGGACAAATGTGATTGGCTAAATGGCAAAGGACAACTCCATCCATCAGAGCAGCACCAACATCGTCTGGGAGCAACACCTTCAGTCTGGACTCAATGTTCTGCAAACACATAAACAATGATCTCATTACATTACTGCGCTGAAAATGGGTTTGATTTATTTGTTTTTACTAAGTTATTCACAGTAAGTTATGTCTCCTCTCTGTCCTCTACGAACCAGGAAACAGACTCCAGTGCAACTGAAACTGTGTCTCTAGAAGAAGCTATAGGTACAAATGCAAGAGCCCGGTGAGGCAGAAAGTGAGTGAGGTTGTGAGATGCTGCTGAGCTGGGGAGATTATCCAGGCCTGCACTGCACTGTAGGTGTTATTCATATTTTGGCATGTTTACAAAATAATGTCAGTGGAGTAAATACAGAGAGGGAAGCTGTTTACTTGATCATATAAACTGTGACTGATAATAATCCAGTTTAATAATATCTTTCCATTTTCCTGGGAGTTCTGCTCTTTGAAATAAAAGTGACGTGATTCCAATACAACCAGAGGATGTGTGTTTCTGAGTCATGGGTCTGGTATTTACTACCTGGTGTTCCCTTAGAGTGGAGATACAAATGACCCCAGGAGCAGATCATCTGTATTATTACAGCATGAAGTGTGAAGCAATATGATCTGATCTGGGAATTTGGGAGATCTTAGCCATGATAAGAGCTCAGTGAAATTTTCAGAATGATGAAGGAGAGTAGCTAAGATGAGATGTGGTTGAGAGCAAGGTTATGACCTGACATTCACACCATATGTGACACTAGACTGAAACTGCTGTAGGTAACAGAGAGAGAGAGAGAGAGAGAGGTAAAAATTTGAGTATAAGTCATGGGATTTTCATATTTGTCAATGATGTTTAAAGTAATGCAACTCTGGATTCAAGTCCTGGCTATCTGTCCAGGATGTGCACCCACGTATCATGGATGGATTTTATTTTGTTACGTACTAGCTGGAAGTATAATTGTCTTTTTATGGATCCGTCATGACATGTTTTGGCACCAAGAAGCTCTTGTCGATGTCCAGTAAATTGATCTTGAGTTATCTGTATGTGTTGGAATCATACATTCTCACCTCAGGCCTGAGTAGACAGGATATAACTTTTGTTGCTCAGCACAATGAATTCACAGCAGTCACAGATCTTTATATGATTTGGTAAAAACTTCATGTGTCCACTATCAGATGCTTTCTTGTTTTCTCCATAAAGCTGATGAACTCATCAGCTTTGCCTCATGATGTTTTCCTAAATGTGAAACTCTGGTCCACACATTCTGTGTCTTCTCTGAAGACCCGCCTGCCTCTGTTGGTCATCGTTTGAGGTTCCCACTCCACACCACAATATTTTGCTGGGAGGAGAAAAGAATGTAACCTCTGCCCAGCTGTAACAATGATTTTCTTGAGAAGTTCACTCTTGACTGCGGAAACGGTGTTTGACTGTTTCTATGGTCAAGAATGAACTTAAGCCCTTCAGCCAATAACAAAGAGTGGATAAATGAAATGAAACATAAAAAGTGTTCGAGCTCCTCCTAAAAAAAAGTCAGTGGCAGGTTTGGCCAGTAAAGGGCATGCCCATTTTATCTCAGCTGGTACTTGCTGGTCCACGGCACACAATGTACTCCTTGTTGTTTTCTTTTTACGTCACCTCGTGTGTTTCTGTTATCACATTTTTGTCTTTTCTTGCCTTTGTGGAAAGTTCCACAGCAGTACACAGCATCTGAACATGGACAATAACATGTAAGATAAGATCAAAACAAGAACATCTGAAGTGGGAGTAATAATACCTTATTCTTCCAAATTATAGGGATGGGCATATTGCCTGACTCTACATTATTATTCACATGGTTTGTAGCTGCTTATTTTGTTCTCAAATATGGCCCTGAGATCTCTGAGATGCAGCATCCTCTGCCTCATTACCAAAAGCATTGTTTGGTGTCTCCAAACACACAATGCACCACTGCACTCCCTTTGAAATCTTATCTTTCTCTTTCTCTTTTTTGCACTGTTTCCCACATACTTTTGGTATACCTGACAGTTTCAAACCTGCGGCTGAGGATTTGATTTCCCTCTAATTAGATACACAGATGCCTTGTAAGCCACTGTGGGATTAATAACAAGGTTCAAGACAAGCTTATGTGCTGTTAATGTCAATGGTGCCAGTCAAGTTATTCAACTTATAGTATCTCAGCTACACAGTGGTGTGCCTCCAGGAATAGGAAGGCAGCGTCTCATCTGTCGCATCTGTATCATAAAGCATCTGATATTGCCTGTTAGCATCCATCACGTAGTTTACTGTCCTCTTGTGGTGGCAGGAGGTCATAGTCTCTGGAGGCAAGCTTGACTACCAGCTAGTTTGTGTCATTTTGGGTGTGGTGGGTGAGGTGCATCTCTTTGTTTTTGTTTTTCTTTGTCTTGGGTGCAACCACGTTGAGGACCCCATTTTGTTTGTGTCAACTTCCAGTCCTGCCACTGGTTTCACACTACTCCACTGTGCATCTCTATGTGCAGCACTGTGCAGCATCAACCACTGCCCTCCACTCACATGTAAATGTATTTTGGCTAATTTAACTTCACTTAAGCGCAGGATGACAAGTTTGACACAAACATCATAATTCTGTGTTCACCTCTACTCTGATCTGAAAGTATGAATCCAAAGAAAGTTTGAAAGCCACAAAGGTTCAGTGTGACATGGAAACTGGTAGCCTGCACCGCACACAGACCGACAATGGTCTGTCAATGATGTGAGAGAGATCCTCTATGAAACAGATGAATGTTGGAAAAAAAATATTTTTGCATCTCTTTGAGCTTTACCTGGAGAAGATCAGTCAAACATACATAACGTGAGCTCTGGTGAGTGACACTGAATGCTTGTTTGCCTGTGATTGCCTTAGATTCAAGGGTTTTTTTGTTTTTTTTTTTGCATTTTGACATAAATACCTGTACCATCTCTATGTTGTTTATCCATTCTTCTGCTGTCTGTCATGTTTTAACATATATGCAAGTTGATAGGGTTTTGCCTACTTACTTTAATGCGCAGTTAGCTTAGTTATTTTTTGGCCATTTTATGTTGTTATTTGATAGGACAGTATAGAAAAACAGAAAATGCAGGGACAGAGAGAATGAAATTGAAATTCAGCAAGAAGTCAAACCAGTCAGGAGTAAACCCAGAGAGGCTCCGCTCAGAAAAAAGCATGCACCTTTAACCCTGCAGCTGTCACAATACTCTTGACTAGTTCCTTTATTTTCACTGAGAAAGTTTCTGAAGAGGTTTGACAAATCAGTAAAACTTACTAATGCTGCTATGGGTTCACAACGTTAGGAACCATGTTTCACATTGTGAAATGTGGCAATATAGATAGACTGCTGCTCACTCACATTGTGGCTTTTGCATTGTGTTGACCTGTCGTGGCCACCATGCAGCCATCTGCTTCAGCAGATTTCAGCAACAGCAGCAAAGTTGAACTTTCAGCAGTGTGTTAGCACCACACACAGTGTTTAAACAATACACAGGCCGGACCGCTAGAGATGAGTCAGTTAATTGTTAGCAGCATGGTACAAGAGGACTAAATCTGAAGCACGTGAAGTTGTGATACTTATGGATCATTAAGAGTGAACACTCAGCGGGGAAACACGCTGTCCTCCAGACACTTGAATCAGAACATTTCGTTTACTGAAGGGTACAGACACTGAAACAAAAGCAGGATCTGACAGGCTTTGGCATCTGAATGAATCAGTGCGTTGTGTGAAATACAAAGGCATAAACAAGCTGTGAGGCATCTGACCTGCCGTAACAGTCCTATCTGTTCCATTTCCTCCCTCAAGTGCTCCATCTTCCTCCTCATGGTGAAACTCGGGTCTGTTGAGCTGTACTCCTGGCGGCTTGCTCTGGTGAAGGCTGACAAGATAAACAGACAGAAAAAACACACAGTGAAAAAAACAAACGGATAAAACAGAAATCATAGAAACATGTACTTCTAACAGGTTAGCTCCAGGCCACCTGTGGTCTGTGTCAGGCAAAACAGTACAATTAGATAGTATCAGTGTTTTCAAGGAAAATGTGATGCTTGAATTAAACAAACCCACATTGTGCACAGAGAGCTATCACTACATCTCTACCTGTGTGGAGGCTAAAGATGGTTGAGACATGCACTCAAGGGTGACGTCATTGTCAACTGACCAAGACATCCTTTAAAGGTGGGGTTGGAGATCTTATTCAGGGGCATTTTTTTACTGAATTGCTTTAAATGCTCTTCACACTCCGGTTGCAAATAATTGCACATGACAGTATCGCGGAAAGCCGTTCGCTCACATCCGGATCAGGGTGGGTCGCTCTACCTCCACGGTTTCACCGTGACGTGAACCCAACGCTGAACAAGCGGTGCGTGTTCCTGCGCTCTGGAGGCGTGGCTTCAGAGAGAGGTCTGAGGAAAGAGGCTTGGACTTTTGAATTGTGTATATTTTCAAAATGTGGCCTGCTCGAACTGTTTTTTTCTTCCCCAGAATCTCCAACCCTACCTTTAATCTTCATCAACAAAATCAGATACCGGACCCCCCACAAGTCTTTTTCTTATTTGGTTCAAATCTTCTTTGCTGCCATAAACAAAAACAACAAAGCAGAAAGGTTGGCTCTGTTTTTCCAGTGGTGGGATGCAGTAACGTTAATGCAGTATTCAAGTGCAGTATTTAAATACAAATGTGTGGCACTTGAAGAACTTGAGTATTTCGATTTTATGTGACTTAATATTTTTCCTGCACTTTTTTACTCTCATAAATCTAGTTGACAGATAATATTGGTAGTTATGTTTGTACAAAAAACATAAACCATGAAGTGGTGTGGTTTGGTTTGGTTTGGTTTGGTAAGCAAAAATCTGAATTATATTTATTAGCATTATTTTATTGGCAATTGTGTGAAGGTGGGTGTGTGTGTTGTCTCTGTATGTCGACCCTGTGTCAACTGGTATTGAAACTCACAACCCTGCACAGGTAAGCGGTATACAACCATCAGTAACCAATTGATTATTGATCAGTTTGAACAATTTGAAGGTGTCAGTTTGGTTCTTGGTTACTATGATGGGCATTTCCTGGTATTTTCCAACATTTTACAAACTATACAATCAATCAGTAAAGTGAGGAAAATAATCAGCAGATGAATCCATTGGGAAAACTGTCATTAGCTTTTTCTCATATAAAACCCATGCATCGGGACCTTGTGACATAAGGGGCCATTTTTCGACTTGAAGCACTTTTACATTTGATACCTGAAGTACATTAGCCTGATTGTACTTGCTCATGTACTGAAGTAATATTTTCAGTGCAGAGCTGCTGCATTTACAGTAATTTTGCAGGGTTGTATCCATTATTTCACTGAAGTAAAGGGTAAAATAGTCCCTCAACTACTATGGCATCTGAGATGGAAACAAGATTTGTTTGTAGACTGAAATAAATCTATTAATATACCCAGATAAAACTCCTGTTGAGGATACAAATATTACACCTGTCCAGCCTTGTCCTTGAGAGCTTATGCACTGATATAAAGCAGATCAACATTTCCCCAGAAGCCTTCCCCGCTTCCAGAGAAAGTACGCTGGGACTCCACCTAAAATATTTTTGGCTTCATGAGAAAAGGAAAGTATTCACATCACCCACTTGAACCTAGGGTTAGAACGAATCATTGTTGCTTTAGTGCTTAGGCAAATTTAGTGGTGCTAAAAATAAAGTCATCAAGCTTTGTCTTACTGATTTAAGGGTATATACTGTTTTCTTGTTATTGACATAGTAAACACGTGGAGAGGACATTTTTTAAATATGCTTTGCACATTTTTAACTTTGCTTTTCTGGAAGGAAAAAGGAAATTTTTCTGGGTGTACCCAATTGTTCTAGACTGCATCATCATAAATTGTCGGCATTGCCAGTAGCCTTGGAAAGACATGAGTCTATTTATGAAGTCGAGGCTGTGATTATCACTGCAGTGAACCAGAAAAACCCCATCATTAAGCGAAGACAATAGTTTCAGATCAACAAACACTTGTATGTTACCTGATCTTGGCTTTAGTCCAAACACTGTCAGAGTGGAGCTGAAATCGGTGTTACGCAAGCCTTCCTGGAAACAAAAATCCAAGAGAGGCATCATAAGATCACTGAAAGATGTTTTGAGATGATAAATTGAGGAGGTTCTTTCGCACCCACCTCACAGTCGTCATTACCGCTGGAGTTTTTCCGAGCACTCTGACACTTGTACTGTCAGGGAAGAAAAATATTTTCACAAAGCATTTCACAATTGGATGGGTCTTTGCTATGAGAGGACATTTGATGACTGACTACATTTTATAGTGACACACATTTTCGAGAAGGCCTGGGACTTTTTCATGTGGTTAGCTCATACACTTTTTTGGAGCCCCTTGGTGCTGCCAATGGCAAATATTTTCACATAAAACACAAAGAGTCCATTCATGTTTTCTTCCACTAATAATGGTGTCTAGCTTCTTGGAAATGGATTACTGGTGATGCTTGTTAATTTTACCATCATCAAATGAAACAGCTGTGGTTGTTAACACCTGCGCATTTATACCTTCAGATAATCCTTTCTCAGGTATTTGTTCCTCCTCCGGTCTTCATTCTGATTGAGGACAGGTGGAACCTCTGGCCATTTTGGCTCTGAATCTGACTGCTCTGTCTTTAGGCTGCCATCAAAGGAGCAGGAAGAAGAAGGCTGTGAAGGCAGATGGTTGGAGTTAAAATCATCAATCAATCCTGAGTGAAAACATCACGTGAGAGATGGGACACATAGAGAGTTTGTACCTGTCCACTTAGCACTGAGGCTCCACTGCTTCCTTCATCCAGAGAAGCACTGGAACAAGAAAACAACAAGGTTTATTTTGAGGGGAATAAACTGCATAAGTACAATGCAGTAAGTTTTTTTATTAAAACCAGTAAAATGAGGATGCTTTCAAAAACATTTTTAAGAATACAGCTCATATAATGTGCAGTAAACAGAAGGAATTTGCTGTGATCTCCCCATTGCATTTAAACAAGCAGCAGCTGCAGCGCTCTCCAGCCCTCCTGCAAAAAAACTGTCTTCTGTTGGAGACAAATAGTTTGAAGTTTTTCTCATGCGTCCAAAGCACCACCTGCTATTTTCCTGCACCCCTGTTCTTGTGTTAACATGCACAGACAGGTGAATAACTTGTTTGAGATCGTTTTTGGTTACAGATACAGCTAACTTTTTTTTTTGTTGAGCTTCTAAAATGTGAGAAGCTGTTGTTTTCCTTCCTCATGTTACATCAAAATCTTTCATGACTGAAAATAATGAAGTGCAATTTTTATGACTTGGGCAAAAAGTTTACATAACAGCTGCATCTCAGAGGGTACAGGCCCTGAAACTGGATCACACAATATCCCAACACTGGAAACAAGCACAAAATCAATGATGCATGACCAAGCTAACCAACTTCCCCCGGCACTAAACTTTAATAATAATCATCTTAAAATATCTTTTGCAGCCTTATAAAATATTATAGATTATTAGCTGTGTTTGGCTATAATAATAACATCCAATGTAGCAGTGTTTTTTTTATATATATATAAATTATCTTGTGGTATCTGGTATTCCCTCTGTTGTTAAAATGGATCATTCTTATGTAAGCGTAGTGTACACAGTCTTATTTAGCTAGTCCCACTGAGAGAGGGACAGAGAAGATAAATTGCTGTGGTCCTTGTTATCAATATATCATGGCCTTTACAAATACTCCACTATAAACCTATAAACACATATTTCTGTCCAGCAGGACTGAAAATGTGTGGGCACAGTGCACGAGACTCAGCAGGTACCTGCGAGCAGTCTGAGGTGGAGGCCTTGGCTTGCTGCTGGAGCTTCCTGAGTGACTCAAGAACCTGCAGACATAAAGAAAGGTCACCACAGTGCTGTGTTAAGACTGAAAAGTATTGAATTAATGATGAATGAAAAAATTCCCATGGTGAATCATATACACTAATACATTTACAAGTGGAGCTGGCCTGAGTCAGATTCACTGGAAATCCCAGCAGTCAAATCAGAAATTAATCAGCACAATGTCTGTGAATGTTCTCATTCATCCAGGTCATCGTATCTCTAGGCAACAGTTTAGTCGAAAGCAACTGGACTAGTATTTGTCTATGAAGACGTTTCGCCTCTTATTCAAGCGGCTTCATCAGTAATGATGAAGCCAAGTCAGTAATGATGAAACCTTTGCAAGAGTCCAGCGGCTTCATTAGTAATGATGAA
>OMNW01009648.1:0-23014 GCA_900303245.1 Selene dorsalis
GCAACAGCGGCTCTTCAGCATGCCCTGGCTGCGCAGCATCAGCCTGTCTCCGGCCACAAACTCACAGCACCACGCAAAGGTGCTGGAAGACAACAGCTCGTTCTGTATGTGTCCCCGTCATAAGCAAACACTTCTTCATATGTGGTGGGGTGGGATAGTGGGTGCAGGGTGCAGGGTGCGTTTTCCAGTGTGCGTTGGGGTTAAGCCTATACGGCACCCTTTTAGTTTTCGTATGTTCTAACTGAATGTCTTATTGTCTTCCCACGACCACGTAAATCCAAAAGGCAAATAAATCCCATCGATGCAAACAAGTGTCTGAAGCCATTAAGTTCAATAAATGGAACAGCTAAAAGAGGAAAGTCAAATGTTAGATTGATAGGAATATGCATCCAAGTAATAAGACTAAAGCCGGTTCACTCAGTGTCCACTCTCGTTTCATGGCCTCAATAGTCTGCCTGCTCTGTACAGCATAAACTATTTAGACAAGCTTCTCCCTCCAGATTCACGACGAGTGCAAATAACCAAACATCAAATCTGCCTTTTGGTACAATCGACTGAAACAGACTACAGAATAATGTCAGCGTCCAATCTTAAAATTCAGATATCGCAACAACAACGAGAAGAACCAGAACAAATAAAACCACATATTAAATCAGCAGAGCTTAGATTACAGTCGACGTCTTGTAAGGCTTTCAAGGCAAATCAAGTCAGTCGATGGCGTGCCATGTTAGGAAGCGAAATCTGTCTTACCTGGCGAGCTACACCGTTTTCTAACGACTCACAGTTTCAGGATAATTTTTGGTCTTCGCAGATCTCCAGACAGACTGCAGGTCCCTGGCCAAGCCTGAACGAAGCTTACATCCCTCAAAATGATGATAGTCCTGTGTCCGAGGAACAAAGGCAACGGGTTTTACATCCCTCGGTTTAAAATCCAACACGATTGTCGGACTGTCCTGCTCTGGGTGAAAGCATCCGTAGCCCCGGATTCTCCTGCGATCATTGGCTGCTGAATCGGTGCTGCAGCTTCAGCACCATGATTCCTGGGACAGCTCCCAGACGCCACACGTCACCACCGCACAGTGATGCAAGCAGCCAACTCATTACTACAACTGTGGAAATGAGACAAATACACACGGAAATGGTAAATTGCCTGTTGTAGGTCAGACATCCATCATTAAAGAAGGGCACGTTAAGTTTAAGATGACAATAAGCCCCCCACCCACCTTCTTCTCCAGAGGATGAGATGTTTATCCATTCGTCGTACAGGTGGACAGAGAGAGAGAGAGAGAGAGAGAGAGAGGGAGAGAGAGAGAGAAAAAAACTATCCATAATTATCAATAATTAAACAATTTGATTATTAGGCAGCACAAGAAAAACACAAATTATTAATGACACCTCAGTCAAGGCTGAAGGCTTAAAAATGATCATGTGAAGGTGTAAAACGCAGGTTAGATTCAATTTAGAAAGCCACCAACAACACATAGTCACCACATTTTTGTCAACATAAAAAAAGACCATGGAGTTCAAACATCTGCTCACACCTACAGCGAGGGAACTAAAAGTGGCAGAGCTTCTACAAATGGTTACTGTCAATTAATCTGTTCAAAGCTGATCACAGAAAATAGTTCAGAAGGCCTGTTTGTGTTTACTAACAGAAAAGACTAGGTATAAAGAAATACACATTTGAGCGACATAAAAGCATGCAGAGATTTTCTGACAGTTTTGCATAATACATGACAAACACTTCAGCACTAAAAATGAGCCTTAGCAAGATGTAAAAATAACAGTAGGAGCTACGTACATATGGTAAAAGCTTTGAATTCAAAGTAGTACCTCAGTAAAAGAACAGAAGTGTTTATAGCATAGTATTTTGGTGTATAATTATAATGTGAGAAATGTTTTAGTATCGTAGGTGGTTAAGGTAGACCCACTTGTAACTATTATAGCCTATAGTAAATATTTAATAACAGTACCTTATATAACATTAGCCTATACGTTTTGCATTTCAATCTGGGAGCACGTTAGTAACTATGGCTGTCACATAAATGCTGCTGTAAAAAGTATTCCCGTAAATGTAGTGGAGTGGCTCATCCTCCAGTAAAGTATAAGTACTTAAGTTCAATAATTGAGTAAATTTGCTTAGGTAATTTTCCTCACTAACACATAGTGCTGGCTTTGGAGATATGTCATGACAGGCTAAGAATGATCAGTGAGGCAAGGCTGGGCAGAGAAGACAGATGCAGGGGAAAACAATTTACTGGCTAGTCAGGGCAGCTCTGTGTAGCCTGATTGAATAATTGAAATGAACACACCTGTGGCTGGACTCACTCAGCCGGCAGAAACATGCTTCTTTTTGCGTCGAGTTTATATAAAACTGTGATCACTCTTGTGGCCATGGGATGTGCAGTTAATGGATTGCCAACAGTGAAGTGACAGATTAAACTTGTATCTCTCACTCCTGCAGGTTTTCTGTTCTGGCAGGCAATTACCAGTGATTGCTTATGCCATCTCACGTGTAAAGTAGCCTCAAGTGGCAATTTGTAGGTTGAATCTTTTAGCACTCAACAGTACAAGGCAGCTCAATTGCTGAAAATTAGAGCTGGAAGCAGTGGGTTTCAGGCTTGACAAACTTGAGGAAAGTCACTTCAGGTTTAACTCTGTCTGAAAAAAGGAGTGAGACCAATCACATACATATTTAATCATTACAATTCATGCAGAAAATGGAGTAAATAATATTATGTAGCATATCTTCAGCAGAATGGGGGGGGCTACCTGATGAAAAAAAATCAATGCCTTTTATTAATACTTTCCTCCAAAAAAGAAAAACAAGTAAGCAGATGATTTGACTGGAGTCAGTGGCCTGCTTATGCTTATGAGGCACAGGGTAATGTAATGGAAAGCGTTTCTGTGAAGCTAAATTGTTTTTGCCCTGTATGCCCTGAATTTATCCCTTAGTGCACAACAAATTAAAATACAAAAAAGGTAGAGAGGCTATTGTAAGGCTCTGTTGCCTCAAATGGGCGGTCGCATCATGGATCTTATTGTAAATGAATTCTGCACATTATTTGTTAAAGTGAATCTACGTGTTTCACAGAAAAAAGGCCCCCAACATTAGGTTTTATGTTGATAGAACAATCCTGCATTGTTCTGTAAGCAGCATTTTGTTGGTTGATACTGAGCTAATTTTAGGTTTATAATGCCCACACACCATCTCCTATTTGTTAGTGATTAGCCTATGTAAAATGTTAAAACTGGACACGAAAATTTGTAAAATAAAAATAAAATAAAATAAAATAAAGTTGTATACAGAGATCAAATCACATATTGTTTGGTCAATCTGTTTTTAATGGAATGACCATACATATACAGTCTATGGTACCGACTTTGTATGGTGCCCAAACATGACACTTTTTTTTTATTTTTATAAATGTTCATTTAAATGTCTCTTTACTTCTGGGGGCATATTGACTTTTTGTTATTTAAGGTATCAACACAATACGTGGATGACTTGACCAAACAACTGTTTAGCTTGTCTGATAATATAGTTTGCACATGTTTACAAAACAAGAAACAAAATACATAAAGTCAAATGAATTATATTTGAGAACTTTGAACAAACTGGGAAAGATGGACGTATATCAAAGAGCAAATAAAGAAATGCCTCCCAGGGAGTTTTGAGGTACGTAGAAACATTTTTATATGCAGTCTATGGTAGACACACATTTCTCCATTGGTGTATCCATGGATGTATGGTTGTTTCATATTGACCAAAAACTTGGAGTTGGACTTATAAACTATTATCAGAGAGGGTTGAAATTCCAAAAGTTACCTTACCTTCTTTGTGTTTTTGCCAGTTTTTTTTCTCTGTAGCTAACTCACTAGTTATACCTCCCTAACGTTTTCCCAACATAACAAAGTAGCAGAAGAAAGGTTTTTATACTTATCATGAATATTAACTGTTGTTTTTTGGACTGTGTCGACATCACCAAGCAACCGCCACTTCCATGTGTCGGCTTGTTTTCTTACGTCACTTCCTGCGCGGTAGAAACTGAATCCGTGAGGTGGTTGACAACTAGCGTCAAACTAGATCTGAACTTTTTACAAGCTTTACATTTCGCTGTCGGTATATCACGGTGCGGGTCATCAGTCGGACCATGTGTGAATGCTCACGTTTCCACCACCACTGAGACTCCGCTGTTTTATTTAGTTGATAGTTTGACTGTTGACGCTCTGGCTAGCTTAGTTAGCTGTTGCCATTAGCAATACAGTAAGTAGTTTGGTTTACTGAGTTTCAGCGTCGTGGTTGTTATAACGGGACATATGGGTCTCCGTGATCCACGTGTTTGCAGGTAACTAAACGCACTGGCCAGCTGTGACAGGCAGCCATCGGGGTTTTGAGCTATTTACTTATAGCTGTGATACGGCAGCATGTCTAATCAGCTGACTGCAGAGCAGCAGCGAAAGATTGAAGAGAACAGGCGGAGGGCTTTAGAGAGACGAGCCCAAAGACTCGGACAGGCTGTCAGCACCGATAAGCAGACCTCGGCTGGATTCAGCATTACTTCATCACACATACAGCCCCAGAAACAGACTGTTGCTCCTCATCCTGCTGCACCAGCCCCTCACAGAGACCAATCTAGCTCAGTTACTGCACCAAAACGTTTTATCCCCCCTCCCCCAAAACAGTCGCAGAACTTCAGCAACCAAAGGCAAGGTTCACAGCGTCAGCACTTGTCTGGTAGTGGCATCCAAATCAACAACACACACTCTGCCTCTTCTAGACAGGTGAGATTTGGTTTTATCATTCATTATTTGGGTGAAATGGAGCTAGTTGTTTTTTTCTAATAATGCCATTTATTGTCTTTCTTCATAGATACAACTTATTGACCCTGTTCCTTATGTGAAGAGTCAACATGGAAGCAGCCCTGTATTGTCTAGTGGAGGAAGCACTGGAGTGAAACCAGTTCAATCCAAACCTGACCTCACCTCAAGCAGCTCCAGTGGTGTAGCAGGCTCATTCTACAAGCAAGTAACTAGTAGACCAGCTCAAAGCTCTGTGGCACAGCTTCCCTCAAGCTCATCTCATTTGAATGCTGTACCTGCAAAAAAGCCTGCCGTCTCTGTGAGAGGAAAATGCGTACCTCACTCCGAGGGCCGCTTCAGAGTAGAAGTGAGCTACCACGCTGAACTTATTGCTGCTTTCAAATCCATCCCATCCAAGAACTATGGTAAATATCTGCCAATGTGACATAGTTGTTTTGCATCTGAGATTGTTTTACAACTCTCGCAGACATATTGAAACACTGGATCTAAACACGAGGTTCTACAGCACTGCTTGTCAAATAGCATCAGACATCAATAGTTTTTGTGTACAAACTTAATGTAACATATTCTGTAGCACCTAGTATTGTAATTTTCAAATAATACAAAGCCCTTGTGTCACAAGTGCTCCTGTGCACATAATCAGTATAACCTGCAAGTGTAAATAAATACTGAATCACTCAACTCACCCCTGTTAAAGCAGTATAGACTTCTACCTCACAGAAGCTTCTGAGTTATCCACTGTTGTAAAAAGGTACACAAATCCTTCACCCTCGGCAGTGTTAGTTTTCTAAACCTGAATACCAGATTCCAAAATGTATTTATTCTGCACCATGTGTCCGATTTTGTATGATCACCCGAATCTCTGTTTCATCTTCTGTGATAATAGAGTTGATAAAGTATTGTACTGTTTCAGACCCAGCCACAAAGATGTGGAGCTTCAGCCTTGAGGACTATCAACAGCTAAGTGCGTACATATGGGAAATGTTCGTGGAAACTTGCTTTCACATTTTTTTTTCAGAAGAAGCCTAAATTTAAATGCATGAGTATTTATGAATCTTGTCTGGGTTGCAGTGGAGGAGGCGGCCTCTATTGCCTCTGTGTCTCTGAGGCCTCTAGAGGGGATGGAAGCAGTAGATGTTGCAGCAGCTACGAGGCGAGCTTGTAACGGTGCAGCACTGGGAGCGCTGCTGAAGCTGTGTAATGGCTGGCAGAAACCTGGAGCCACTCTGCAGGGCCAGTGCATCCTCATCTCTCAGACAAAGTTTGAAGTTGACATTGGTTACCATGCTGATGTCATTGCAGCCTTCAAGCAAATGCCAACAAAGAACTATGGTATCAGTGACTTCATGTGATTAATGTCCCTTTTCTGTTGTGGTTACATTTAACATCTGCTGGTGTTTCACATCTTTTTATTTTTTGTTCAATCGGCAGACATGAAGACACGAAAGTGGAGCTTTTCACTTGAGGATTACAAGACACTCAGTGAGTAACGTTTGCTTTATTTAGCCGGTTTACCTCTGAGCTTGTCTCTGTTGCATTTGCCATCTTGTCTGACCATCCTGTGTTCTGTACACAGTGGATCTCCTCAGTGGGATAGCAGCAGTGGAGGTGGAGCCTCTTCCCAGGGCAGTAATCCAGGCTTTCTCTGCCAGGTTTGATGGGACTGAAGCCAGGTCTTTAGACGTCCCTGATGCAGACCTCTCCAGCATCGACCCCTCACTCACCCGCAGCCTTATGCCCTTCCAGAGGGAGGGAGTCAAGTAGGTGTTTTTGAGCAGCCATTAATGCTCTTTCTGCATGATGAAGCCAGTGACTTAATACCAGGAGATATCTATTCATCTGCAATTTCCTCCATCTTGTGCAAATGAAGAAGTGTTTATCATTTCAGTCAAAATTTGTGTGTTATTCGCTGATGATATGAAATATGTTGATTAAAAGGGTTTGAACAATGTGACTTCCACTTACTGTCCTGTTGTAGCTTTTAATTTTGGCATTTGTTTGTGTCCCTGCAGTTTTGCAGTCTCTAAACAAGGCCGCCTCCTCTTGGCTGATGACATGGGCCTGGGAAAGACGGTGCAGGCCATCTGTATAGCAGCTTACTACAGGAGTGAGTGGCCTTTACTGGTCGTGGCTCCCTCCTCAGTGCGATTCACCTGGGCAGAGGTAATAACGGGCAACACTGTTTCTGTTATGCCCTTGCTACATCCACAGTAACTTTCAGTTTTAACGCGTGCCACTTGTGAGCATTATGGATGCCACGACATCCATAATGCTCACATAATATACATTTTCAGGTGTGTTTTGTTTGCGTAGAAATTATTGTGTTAAAGAGGTAAAAATCTGTTTTCATTTTTAAACGCCATTTCAAAATTGGGAAAGTATTGGTGTGGATGTGACCCAAATTTTGTGCCAAGATGAGAAATAGCTCATTACTTAGTAGGTGTTGGAGTTTATCACAGAGTTTCTATTTAATGGTGTCATTATCAGGCTGCATTAAGTCAGCAGGCACCGACTAAAGCATATCCTTCTAGTCTCCTCTGACAAAAGCTCTGCCCTACACATTATAATACTAGTTTCGGCTTAAAGCTCTCCACATTTGAGGAATGTTAATACTGTTCCCCAAGGACTACTTGCGCTGTTAGGTACTTCATCTTCAGTAGGGAAGATGGCAGTATTGAATTTCATGCTTCCATTTCTCTATCCCACGGGTGCAGATGTGTAACTTGAATTGTGAAGCATTGGTTTATGATGTAGATACTAATACAGCCTGTTTATTTGTTGAATGCTCTCTCACTGACATCTGCTTTTCTTGACATTAAAGCTGAAATATATTGTTACTAGCATTGCAACTGACAATGTTTTCATTTTGATGAATCTCCTGATTATATGAGGAAGGTGATTTATGGTACAAACAGTTCAAGAAAATGCAAGAAAGAAAGAAAGAAAATCCTTTTGAGTTTAAGTTTTGAAAAAGGGGACTCATCAACGTGTTTACTTGAAAAATGAAATGGCTTATTGATCATCGAAACAGTTGCTGATTCATTTTTTTGTCCGATCTTTTCGGCTGTTGTGGACACCTTTTCAGCCTTTTTATTTAAAAGACAGTTGATAGCAGACAGTAGATAAGCACACAGGTACACGGTTTATAACACAAAGCCACACTTGGGATCATTATAATGTCAGTGCACATTTGTCCTGGTTTTCCTTCTACAATTTCAGTACTTGCTAATTTCAGAGTTCATCTCAGGTTTCTTTTTTATTCTCTTCTCTGTTTAACTCGCAGCAGCATTAACAGGCTGCACTAACAGTACATTTTCAGAAGAGCTTTGCTCGGCCGTCTGTCTATTGACCAGACAAGGCAGTCTGTTCTCTAAATAGACATCTTGGATAAAGTACAGTCCCCCAATCAGGAGTTGGAATCACAGTAGAGTTTAGTCACAGGATGTTGTCCCATTAAAGGACACTTAGTCTGTCTGGCCTGGCTCTTATCTGCACTGTTAGTCTTGAGCATTTGGCCAAATCTACTGCAAAGCATGGGAGCTATAACTTTGTGAGTTTAAACTAGGCTGACAGGCGAATGGAGAGCATGTAAGTGAATTGTCAAAGTCATTTGGGCCACAGTGAACATTTCTCCAAACCACACAATTGGTTGTTCATAAATGGAAACACTGTGATAGTAGAATGAATTATTATAGTAAGATGTGACATTCAAACCAGTGGTCAGTGATAGAGATTATTCTTGATGATGTTCATTACATCATAGATCAGCAGTGTTAATCAGGGGAGTTCTGTTTCAGTCTGTACCTCTGACATGAGCATTATCCATGTATCTAGGCCTTCACGCGCTGGCTCCCCTCCCTGAGCCCTGACAGCATCAATGTGTTGGTGAAGGCTAAAGACAACCTGCGGTCTGGTTTGGTGAACATCATCAGCTACGACCTGCTGAGCAGGATGGACAAGCAACAGCCGGGAAACCACTTCAGTGTTCTCATCATGGTCAGCAGAGTGTGGTTGGACTGTGTAGTCGGTTGACTAATAGATTGATTTTAGATACAGTTTTGCCCTTTGATGTAGTTTTGTTATAAAAAATGTGTTTTTATCATTTTCTACAGGATGAGTCCCATTTTCTGAAGAACATAAAGACAGCTCGTTGTAAAGCAGCATTGCCCCTGCTGAAGGTGCTTTTCTTTTTCTTATTTCTCATCTAAATTTGTTTCCGGATTCATAATTTTGCTGCCTAAGACAAAGAAGTAATTTGTTAGTGGTGTAATTTACTGGAATTCCCAAGTGAATCTGTTCACAGCCGCAGATGATTCACTTCGGTTGAACTTTTCTGAGTAAAAGTTGCAGAGGAAAGTTTCCTTTACATTAGGTCACAAATCAGATTTGGGGGCGTTCCAGTGTTTGCAAGCGATATTATTCTGACAATTAATTAAAACCTTTGGAGAAAGCTCAAGGTTTACATCAAATTGGCAGGCAGTCATAGCTTGGGCAGATGACCAGTTGGTTTGATTTTCATGGCAATTCTGCCATCAGACAACTAGCTTTTTATTTTTAACTCTAACAGACTAATCTGGACTTATTCTTGTATTTATGTGTGAAGCGAAACCAAAATCAGAGAACAGATGAGTCCTGATAAAGGGGTGCACTCTGATGTATTTTACGTTTTGACTGAAGCATTATACTCCTGTACAAGAGTTGTTGCACTATGCTAGTATCAAACAGATCAGCCACACAGATGCTGATGGGATCATGGCACTAATGCACAATGATCATTGTGTCATTGTTTAAAGAGAAACACTGTTATTTTTTTTTATGTAACGTATATGAATATTGGCTGGGAACAGCTCCAAATACAAACACAGAAGCTAAAACACTGCAGCAATTGGCTTCTGGTTTGCTTTAATTTCTCTTGGTTAGGTTTAATTGCTTGCTCTGTCACCTAGACTCTCTCAGCAGTGGTCTGATCAGAACTGTTTTTTTTTCCATCCGCAGGCGGCAAAGAGAGTAATTCTTCTGTCTGGGACCCCTGCCATGTCCAGACCCTCTGAGCTCTACACCCAGATTTTAGCTGTCAGACCTACGCTCTTCCCTCGCTTCCATGATTTTGGGATTCGCTACTGCGATGCCAAACAGGTAACCTAAGTCTGATTTGTTCCAGTGTGATGCTTAATGTTGCTGAGCTGTAATTCCAGAACACTTCAGAGAACAGAGAAGGCTGCAGATGAGGGATTAGCAAAAATATATTTTTGTGCAGTGCTTACATTGTAAGTTCACAGCTCCTTGAAGGCAGTGTTGAATATGTGCGTTGAGGTGTTACAATTTGACAGATGTGTTGACACTGGCCCTAAGAGGTCAGTACTACAAGTTAAGAAAACACATGCAAAAAGCGTTGATGTTTTCGGGATTTGCAGCACGTTTGTGTGTTGGCATCTGTTTTCTTTCATTTGCAGTGCGTTGAGCTCCCAGGGCCTCCATAGAGAAATACAAATATAAGTTTATTAAGGGAAATTAGTGCACTGCGAAGGCAGTTTATGTCCAACAGTGTGTACAGTAAAACTTAAAATTGAACCTGTAGGTTATTCAGAGTACAAAATCTGTTTTATTTTATCCCCTTTTTTGCCCCACATTTGGCACTTACATCTCCTTAATTAATTTTAGTGAGCTCAACAGGGAATGCGCTGCATGATTTAAAGGTCAATTACCCCCTAATTTGCCCATGATGACTAATTTTGTTTCTGTGGAAAAATTGCACGAGAGGACATGATGTTTCACTTCTGCATCTAGAAATCTGTGCTGTTCAATGCCTTTCTCCTGGTCTCTAATTTCAATGTTTATTAAAAAAAAAAAAATCCAAGTATAAAGTAAGATGAACCTTAATGTATATTCCTTCATCCGTATTCCCTGCTCAGATGGCTTGGGGCTGGGACTACTCAGGTTCCTCGAACCTTGGGGAGTTGAGACTGTTACTGGAGGAGTGTCTGATGTTGCGCCGTCTCAAATCTGACGTCCTTGCCCAGCTTCCCGGTAAACAGCGCAAGGTTGTCACAGTGACCATAGATGGGATCAACACTCGCACGAAAGCTGCTTTGTCAGCTGCTGCCAAGCAGTTAGCCAAGGGACATCGCAACGTAAGTCATGAATGTTCCCATTTCATTTTTTGATAATGCATAATCACAAAGAGCTAAAAAAAAAAAAAAAAAACACTCTTTTAAAAGCCACTGACATACAATACTGATGTACAGTATTTTAAATAAAATACATTTACATTACACAGGTTTATACTATTGCCTCAAAATAAAATGCAATAGTGTTTCTTCTTCTGATGAAGTCTTTGTAATTGAAAAGGCATGACAGAGGTATGAAAAGGTTCAAGAACCCTTGATGTGCCCAGGGACGTCAGATGCATTGGTTCTGTCCTCTTCACATGAGCGCCTCCTTTTAAGCCGACCCAGAGTACTCCAGTGAGCCGTCTTTTAAGAGCGGTCATACACTCCGATGGGAATGAGCTGCTGAGCTTGATTGTGCATAATCACACTGCTCCTCAGAGTAATGGCAGTCTTATCAAATCATCAAACAGAATCTCCTGTCAGTTCTTATCTCGTGTCGTTCCTTATCTTTTCCTTTTCAGAAAATCGAAGAGAAGGAAGCCCTCCTTGTCTTTTATAACCATACAGCTGAAGCCAAGCTACAAGCTATTATGTAAGTACAGATCCTTTAATGGTAGGGATCAGTTAAGTCAAATCATCTTAGATTTGATGAGCAGTGATATTCAAATTACATTTGAATATTTGCATATGATATTCAATTTAAATTTGAATATTTGAATATGATGTTAAAATTAAATTTGAATATGGTTAAGTATAAGGAGTATAAGGTGAATCAGTCTATTGTCAGACCATTTTGATTGTGCACTGTATTCAAAATGAAGTGAAGAGTTAAGATAAAGGCTTCAGTATTTTAATGATGGAGACCTGTGCTGTTTGTGTCACTGACAGGGAGTACATCACTGACATGCTGGAGTGTGGGCGGGACAAGTTTCTAGTGTTCGCCCATCATAAGTTGGTCCTGGATCATGTCACCTGTGAGCTAGGGAAAAAGGTGAGTGAGACACAGAGATCTTAGACTGGCTCCAGATGCCAAGAAATACAACTGTGACATAAAAAAAGTCTGAATTTAACTTTTACCTGTAACTCAGATGAGAGGTGTGGGTGGATGGAAATGAGAGTGTGGGCAGGTCTGAGCACATTTGAGCTTAATATCACCTCTATCCCTCCTCATTTTGCAAGTTATATAAGGATAGTTTTGTTAAATTGGGTTGTTTTGATTTGTTGTGGCTTACCACTTATAACCATTTGGCTTCAATGGATATTTTTTCAGGATAATTGTTGGTTAGAGATTAAAATGGCCTTTCATTTTCACCACAGAACGTCAGTTTCATCCGTATTGACGGCGCCACGCCATCAGCTGAGCGACAGCAGCTGTGTGAGAGGTTTCAGTACTCGACAAAGACCTGTGTGGCTGTGCTGTCCATCACTGCAGCTAACATGGGTCTGACCCTGCACGCTGCAGACCTGGTGGTCTTTGCTGAGCTTTTCTGGAACCCTGGGGTAAAATACTGCACATTCATTCACTCACTGTTGTATTGGGTTATTTAGGCTCATTACTATTTAAGACTCAGTTCTGGTCCCGGCCCAGCCTCTGTCTCGCTTAGCCTTTTAGGCCTATATATGGTTTTTATTATAAGGTTGAGTCAGACTCTCTATTTGAACCGTGTAGGCACCTGTCCCCAGCCAAGGAAGCTCTGGTAAAAAAAAACATTTTATGCTACCTGCAAATGTCAAATGGCAGACAGAGAACATTAAAGAGCGACTGGTGAGGAAAGTAAAACATTTAGCAGCTTAAGACACTGAATCTTTTTTCCCTGGAGTTGAGAAAAATAAATTTAAATAAAAATGAAGAAGATTTACACTCTTCAAATGGACATGAATGTAATTCCAGATCAATGCCTGTGTTGTTCTTTGCCTCTGGTTGTATATTGTATGTAATGTTTTGCCATCACAACAGGGTTATCTATCTTATAACCCCGCCACATAATGTATTATTATATCTATGTCTTTCCATTTGTTTCTGTTTCTGTTGTTGTTGTTGATGCTGTGTAACCTCAGACAGGCACATCTATTTCACATACGTCCACCTCTGTCTGTCAGAGGGCTGACTGGAGCTGAGAGAAAGCAGGAAATGTTTAGAAAAAGCCCAAATGCTCTTTTTTTTTGCATTGCTTTAAAGAATGTCTTTTTCCTGCAGGTCCTCATTCAGGCTGAGGACAGGGTGCACCGTATTGGACAAACCAACAATGTGAACATTCACTACCTGGTTGCCAAGGGAACTGCTGACGATCACCTGTGGTACATGTCACTCCCAACATGGTCCAACTACATGGATTATCATGGGCATTCAAAGTGTTTTCTGCCATATTCATCAGTCTTTCACTAATGTTAGCCAAACCTTCAACAGCAGGAGGTTGAGTTAATGAGGTGTCTGACATGCACATTGTAAGAAACAATGAATTAAATTGTGTCTGCTTCTATTATAATTATTTATGTATTGATCCAGGCCAATGATCCAGGCAAAAATGAATGTCTTGGAGCAAGTGGGTCTGTCTGAGTCAAACCTCTCAGACAACGCACTGAACACCAGCTTCCACTCCAAGGTACATTCAGCATTTGTACAGAAATAAATGGCATGTAATGCAAGTAAATAGCATGTATTTTTTTTGTGTGGATCAAGCACATTCACTTGAGACCAGCCAGGACAAATGCTAGCTTACATAGCTTAACCAACTGTTATGTCTGTAGTCTTAAACCTGATTATTTGGATTTGTTCAGGACCCTAACCAGAGGAGCATCATGGAGATGTTCCAGAGATCTTTCACGGCAGATGATGACATAGACGAAGCCATGTTACTGGAGGCTGCAAATGACTGGGAGGACAATCTGCATGGAGATAGTTCTGCTCAGCACCATGCCGTTGTTGGACAAAGCCCCAAGAGAGGGAGCATCAAAGACTATTTCAGCAGATGATTCTTTTCAGTGTCGTTTAGTTGTCTTTAGTTTAGTCCCAGGTTCTCAGCATATCATGCTAACTGCTTTTTACTTTAAATAATGTTTAAAAAATATAAAATCAAAGTCAAGTGAATCATCTGTATATATCTGTGTATTTCTTTTTTGCTTATTAAAGAAAATTAATAAATGTGTCAAGGCCTTTTTGAAAATCCTGTAATCTACCTGACCTTATTGATGTGACTAGATGTATCCACAGCACAGATTTTCTTCTTCAATGATTAGGCTTTAGCTCGGACTTTCTTTATTCATGTTGCTGATCATTCTGTGTCATATCTTTGCAGTCATCTTAGCTCGGTGCCTGCTTCTAAGTAGAGTAGCCACAGAACTAAATCATCTCCATTTATAAAAGGCTTGACTGTGGACTGATGAATATCTAAACTCTCAGGAGACCCCTTCAGCTTTATGCAAATCAACAGTTCTTGATCATAAATCTTTTGAGATCTCATTCTTTTTTTTTTTAAGCTTGGCTCACATTAGCAGTTGTTTCTTGTGAATAGCAAACCTTAAAATGTGAGTGTTTGAGTCAAAGTAGAGAAGTTTACATATTTTTTTAAACTTACCACAGTGAAATTTTGAATGATTTTTTTGATATGGACAAGAACAATACAATGATACGAGTCTTATCAGTTTAAACAGGTTTTGTGCATAGTTGAAGAGCTGACCATGCTTTTAAGACAGATTTACACACAAATCCATGTAACTCCAAAGGGTTTACTTAGTTTTTCTTCCTACAGCATAAGCTGATTCATTTCAACATTAACAGGGTTAAAATATAGCTTGAGCAATTTGTGCCTGATTGTTAAACTACCCTGTGATTATTACACTAACAGGAAAAATATCCAAGAATACTTGAGCGTAATCACTCTCACAACACTGTAGAAGTTAACACTGATAGCAACAATTTATTACAGGCATTCCAACATGGATTGAACAGACGCTCATGATGTTTTCTTTTCTTGCATGTACACTGAAATTATCATATGGTTGAACGTATCATATCATCATATGATCCTGTTCTTAATCATGGTCATATACCGTTAACTAACATCAGGTACTCCTTTTCACTGCACAGGAGTATTGGTCTAAAATATGACAGATAAAAGGTTGAAATGTCAGATTTGTTTGTCTTATTTATGTCATGATTACAATTCTGTAAGAAAAGTGAAAATATGAGGTGATTCAGTTTGAATGCTCTGGATTGGAAAGGATTCAAGCTACATGTCACCTGCAAAAAAAAAAGAAAAGAAAAGACAATTAGATCAGCTCCTGACCTGTGATAAACATAATATCCAGTGGTGGAAATTAATACTTGGTTTTCCATTATTGACACTGCTGAGGCTGAGGTTTTAATGTGATATGTTTATTGTTGAGAGATGACGAGTACCTTACAGTACTGATGCGCTTGCCTGTTCTCAGATCGACTGGTGTAAAATGGAGTGTGAGATACTTGGCTGTATATGTCTTCATGCATCTTTGACCATAACTTGAACTACATTCAGAATTTGAAGGACTACAGCCTTTAATTGGGACAGCTAAAACCCTTCTTTTTTACCTTGTGCATACCTTCGTGTTGTTGATGGTTATCAGTCATTTCCTCAGTTGGAGATCTTGACATTTCTGCGTTTCCATCTTCAAAGTTGTCTTGCTCTTTAGCTAAGAGGAGTTGATTATTATTCCAAATTGAAGTTTGAGGTACCGAATGTGTCATTTCAACCCCAGAAATATGGCTGGATGAAATATCATTTCCAGCAGGATAAAAGCCAACACAAACATAAAAAACATCTGAGCAAAATTGTTATTTATAAGAAACCAGATGGTGTGACAGATGGAAATGACTGTCATACACATCATATGATTACCTGAAATGGTTCTGTCTGACTCTCCATCACCAGCAGGCTCGGCATCTGAACAGATGTCACCAAAGATAAAACAGATCTTCTCCTCTGCATGCTGCTCATTTGAGGCACCATGAACTGAGTTGTGGAGGATGTCGGAGGCAAACCGGGCTCTCAGGGAGTTTGGGGATGTGGACTTAGCTTGGGCAGGGTCTGTGGGGCCCATCATGGCCCTCCACTCCTCCACTGCATTTTCCTTACTCAGGACAAGCATCATACAAGGACCCCTGAAGCAAACAATGATGTGAAGTTCATATAGCAGACAGAATTTGAGTAAATGTCACTTAAACAAATTCCTTAAATGAGGCAATATGCTATGACTAGAGAACTATGATAAAATCATCAAATTGTAATACATTTTTTAATCTAACTTTTAAATTCTAAACCTCTAGATGAAACATGATCTGATCTGCAAATCTGTACAAAATCAGTACTTTCTGGAAGATGCTTTAAATACATTGTAGGAGACGTTTCCTTGGTCAGAATATACAGCTTCAGCAGGGATTCCCTGATCGCCAAAATAGATTAGGCTGTAACCTGCAACATCACTGGTCTGTGTTTGGGCTGGTGACCTTTGCTACATGTCGTTCCCCGTCTCTCTCTCCTCCTAATTTCTGTCATCTCTTACTCTCTGAGAAAAGGCAGAAAATGCCAAAAAAAACTGACTGAAAGTAAAATTAAGATAACCCTGAGCTACTTTAGTGTCAGTAAACAGCACTGACAATAAAGGTAGGTTCCCTGGCTGAAGTGCCCGGCTGCACCCATCTCTCTGCCCATTGTGTCCGAGCAGTTGTGTAACAACCAAGTGAAGGGGCTAATCGGAGCGGAAGAAAACTCTAAAATCTAGATGTGCGGTGGAACAAAGAATGAAATTGAGATGGACTTCTTAGCCACATGCCTGAGGCTGCCTTGATTCTAAGCTGCTAAGATTATGGCTAAAAGTGCTGATAAAACTTAGAGGAGCAACAGGGATGAGGGCTGGTCTGCTGAGGCCAATTTGAGCTCCCTCTCCTGTGGTTATGTGCATGGGGACAAACTAACCGACACATGAATTCCACCAGCTGGCTGAAGAAAGGCTTCTCCCTGTGTTCTTTGTAAAACTCTGCAGCCATTTCCCTCGATAGCACTGTCTCCTTCAGCTGTGTCACTGAAAAACCACTGGCGTGGATCTCCTCCAAAATCTTCTCTGATAGAGGGAATAGAAATATTAGAAAGACGATATGATTATGTGTGCACCCATGTGATCAAAATTGAATTTGAACGTTTCATTGTTGCTGTAAATGACCAGAAAGGACCTTTGTGCTCCTCCATGGCATCAGGTTTGATTACAGCCAGTGTCTGCTGTTTACGGAAGAAGAAGTTGATCTCTCGCTCTGCCTCTTCATGGCTCGTGCTGCCATGTAGCTGGTTGATGGCCTCGTTCTCCACAGAAAACCTGGCCCTTAGACTGAGTGGCGGGGGTTACAGAAGCCAGAAATGCAATTAAGCTACTGATTTTTCACACTTTAAAAAGGTGAAGTGAAGAACATGGTGTATCAAAGAGAGGAGGAAGAGAAAGATGATAATGAAAGTGTGATTGTTGATTGTCGGAACGAAAAGGTAATACTTTTCTCTCTTTAAAAACTTGGAAAATCTGACACATTTAAAAGCAGAATAGGAGCAAAAATCATTTAATCATCTCGGTGTGTGAATGAATATAATCACACATCACTCACCAGTCAGGACTCTCTTCTTTGGCTTTATTTACATCAGAAGGACCAAGGATGCTCCTCCAGTGTTGGACAGCCTCTGTTCTGACCAGAGCCAAAGCGAGCACTGGGCCACTGTAATTACACAGACATTTTGAATACAAGTTTGCAGGAGCATAATCCTCATTAGATTTTTTTTTTAGACCATGCATAAATTACCTGGTCATGCTTCTTAGCAGTGCAGGGAAGTAGTCCTCGTCAACATGTTGGAAGTAAAACTGTCTGACCTGTTCCTCTGTCATCATCACCTCTCTTTGGAGAGCCACTGTGAAACCAGACTTGTGGATTTGGGCCAGGATTTCATCTGCAGAACCATACATACATACATACAGATTGCTACTTCTATTATGAAATTATGATACATTTTTCCTGCAGTGCCTCATTAACAAATATACCACTCCTCCTGTATTATTCCACATCTTTGCAGAGAGAATTTTAGAGAAGTCCCATTAAAGTAATATGAACCACCATTGTGTGTTTCTCTACTTGCATACGTGTGCACTTGTGTTTGTGTGTTTGGCACGGGCCCCACCTCTGTTCTCTCTGGCAATGTCAGGCCGGATAAGAGCCAGTGTCCTCTCCACATGCTCTTCCTCCCCATCCTGCTCCGTTACCGAGGCTGTCCTAAAGTTGGGGAAGAAGAAGGCGAGCTCCCTGCTGGCCTGGTCGCTGTCCTCGCTACCGTGAACTGCGTTGAACAGTGTCTGTGTGCCGTATTGTGCCCGCAAGCTGCAGGAAGCCGGGGGGGAGAAAGGAGAGGAGAGCAGATGGTTGCTCGGCTGGTGCTCAACCAGAGAGAAGCATTATGTTTGGGTGTGTCTGATGGAGCAGGCGAGAATGTGCTGTTTATTCTCTTTTCCAGACTTAAGTCTGAGTTTCACACTGTTGCGCTCAACGGTGCATGAATAAATATCACTACAAACAAATGTTGGTTTTTACAGAGACAGGTGGAATTATTATTTCATCATGCTGCATCTTACAGTTTCAAATGTTTTTTTCTGATCTTCTTTTATAAATGGAGCATATGTTTAATTTCCAGTTACTCACCTTTCTGGCTTTTCTCTCCTGGCCTCCTCTATGTCTGCTGGGCCGATGAACTCACGCCATGCTGGTACAACACTGGCGGAGCCCTCTGCCTCAGACAGTAACAGAATATGGGATGGACCACTGGACATATACTGTACCAAGTCCTCAAAGCAATCCTGTGAGCCACCATCAGAGCAGACAGACACAGCATGTTAATATAACAAACACATGGTACTTTGGAACAGATTCTTTTATGTCAGTCTCTGCTTGAGATTTTAGTTCCAGGTATTACTCAGCAAAGTTATGTAGCAAATCCAGTAAACCTCCCTCTTTGATCTTGTTCATTCACAGGTAAGTGCTTTACCTAGTCACACATATTCTGTGTTTGTGAATCTCTAATCATGTAGCCTCCACACAAACAGCACCATAAGCAAAACATAAAATAAAAAAAGCTGCTTACACAGCAACTCTATTTTGAGCCCTGTGCAGTGATGCAGATGGATGTGTGATGTATTGCAAACTCATTGGAATAATTTTTGAACTGGTCGTGACTGCTTCCCCATTAGGACGTTGACTCAGAATTAAAATTGGCCACTCTGTATAAACATACATTGAACCCATCAGCAGTCTGACTGGTATAGTCTCTGTAGTGAAAATATGCACACGTTACCATTGATTAAACTCAGTTAATACGATACGAATACGAATTACTTTATTAATCCCCAAAGGGAAATTATTTTTTCTGTCAGCTCCTCACCATAATATTCAGTTTAGATAAATAAACTTTACTCAGCCTAATTTGAAATGGTGTGAAATAGCTTAACATACTTTTAAATCTGAATTTACTAATTTTAAGACAAGTTTTACTAAATTATCATTAGAAATGACCTTAAATAGATTTAATTAAATCATGTTGATGTAATCCAGCCATTTAATGCATATGTATCATAAATCAACACTTTATGACCCTACTGTGATTATCCTATGACTCTATTCATTTAGTTCACTACATCATACCTCTGCTGCTTTGTGCTGGTAAAAATCTCGAGCCTCAACCTCGGTCAGCGTGCGTTCCTCATGGGCCAGAATCTCAAACCCTGCATCTTGAATCTAGTCAGGAGAGTCATGTCGACATAATGAAATAGTGTCAGCAGGAAGACTTGAGACAATCATGTCCTTTCAGAATGTGAGCAGCGTTGGTCTCTGTGTACCTTCATAATGATCTCATTTGCCTTGCCGTGAGCAACAGCATCTGGTTTGATGATGGCAACGGTGTAGGACTTACTAGCTGGAACTGCAGGAGAAGAGAGCAGCTTGAGTGATGATAAGAAATGCTGATAAAATTCAACATGGTACACAGAATTACCGGCAGACAATGGTAATCATAGTAATTACAATAACAACACCAATTACAATGAAAAAATGACCAGTAATATGAAAATATTGTTTCCATAATACCAATTACACTTTCTTCATGGTGCTGAGGTGCCTCCTCTTCATCTGTCTTCTCATCGTTTACCAGACCTTCGTCTTTAACCTGACACACAAAAAAACTCAATATCTAAACATGGCAGTCTATAAAATCTTGCATATACTCTTTTCTATGAATAAACTACAGCTGCAGCTAATGATAATTCTAATATAGTTTCATTTCTCACTCTTCACTGTAAAAAGAGAGAAAAAACTGTGAAATAAGGTCATCCAACTAGCTCACGGGCACACATACAAATTGAATGTTTTGTCCATCTTAATATTGAAAATCCATATTCATATAAGTAAATACGCTGTAACATAAAGAAAAGTGGCTAATGCCCACACATCTAAGTGCAGAAATGAGAGAATGTTTAGCATTTTGTTTGAAAAATGGCTCAACTCAAAGGATTTGGCTACAGCTTAGCAGTGTACACAGATTTATGTTTCTGTCTGAGTGTAGCTGTCTTAACAGCTTGTTTAAACCTTTCAAATCATGCATATTGCACAATTTCCACCTGAGCTTGAGATTCAGCATATCTTTGCAATGCAAAGCCAGCTATTCAGCACTTCAACAACTTTTTATTGTAACACCTGTGGGTTAAATCAAATTGTCCTCTGTGACAAAGGTCTATTGTTTCAGCACAAGAATGAACATGAGTGTTTGGACAGCTGCATGTGAACTTGTGCGTTTGTAAATGCTCACCACTTTTCGTTCACTGCCTTGCTGCAGGACCAAATTCTCCTTGGCCAGTTCCTCAATGATCATCTTCTGAAGCAGAGGAGCGTTGGCCCCACGCAGCACAGCCACCAGCTCCCCACCCTGTTCATCCAACACCTTCTCATTTTTGTAACAATTTTTGAATCAAATGTAATTGTAAGATTGTAATTGTGAGATACAGAGATGCTTTGACTATGAAGGGAAAGAGAACTCTGATAATAGATTTAATAATAAAAAATGAAATAGTACACTGAATATCCAATCACCCCTCAAAGAGGCCACAACAATAGACCACTCTAAGAATTAAAGTCAAGATAAAAAGGAATACAGGAGAAAGGGAGGAAACAGGAGAATATTTCATAGTGCCTGGTGTTGTATGAATCAGTTACCAACTGGCCTCCAACTGGTCCCTCTCTAATACCATATTTTCTACAACATACAGTAATAATGTTTATCAATGAGTGAAACAATACTCCTCCGTAATGGTGAGGTATGTGGGCTGTAAATTAATGCGTGACTGTTCTCACCTCTTAATTCACAGTAGGAAAAGATCCCCTAAAGGTACCCACTGTTTGCTAATGTAGTTAACATATAATTTACTTGTACTGATCCTTTCAGATTTCATATTTTACTCCCTTGCTCTTCCTTCCTACAGGATGCCTATTCAAGCAGGAGCCAATTAGTATTTTAATGGTGCCTGACATTCATACACCAAAACTGCACTGTTATTCATGGGTTGTGACATAAAATGAAACAATTTGAGAAGGGGAAGTTACAGCAGATTTTCTGTACAAAGCACAAAGAGAAAAGACACACAAAGGTGAATACAGATTTACTGTAGAAACATATACACTCACCAACATGCACACACTCACCCCATAGAAGAGGAAGGTGGGCTCACATTTCCCTCGATACTTCTCCAAAGCATTGATGCTGTCTGCCTCAGCCTGCACAACACACACACACACACACGCACACACACACACACACACACATACCATACACATACCACTGAAGGGGGTTTTCCTCATGGTATCAATTTAAATTCTTCACATTTAAATTCACTAGTGGCTTACTGTGGCAAAATGTAATAGTTCATCGCCCAGTTCGTTCTTTATTTTTCTCAGGAGACCAACCACGGCTCGACAGGGTCCACACCACTGCTGGTATACATCTACAACTAGAGGGAAAAAGAGAGGGCTATGTATGCATACATAAGAGAGAGGAAGAATAGAGAACTGGTACAAACATCCAACCTGCAGTGCTACCAGTGAACACAGGGGGGCAGCAGCATACAATAAATTATAGTCACAAAGCCAAGGCTTCAGCAAAGAGTGAGCTGCTGTTTTTTAACAGGTTACAACAGCACAGGACAGGTGTACTTACACTGTGTTGTTGTGATGCTAAGCATTGACTTTCAACAGTACAAAACAACAAATGTTTTACTTCACTTTAGGCCTACCTGTTAAACCTTTGGTTGCAAGCATCTCCTCCCACTGTTCTTGATTTGTGATACAGGTCTGAAGAAGAAAATGCGAATAGATATTAGGTTAAAAGTGTCCTAAAGACTGCTTAAAACCGAGAGGACAGTTTGGTAACGGTACATAAAACATGTTGTGTTTGCTGTCCAACCTGCAGACTCGCTTCTTTCTTCTTGCCTGCCATTTCGAGACCGTCTAATTAAGTGGATATGTTGAAAATCAAGCGGCGAGCGATTTACTAAACAGATATTGAATTAGCTGAAATAGCTTATATCCGGATTTTCTAATACTGTCACATTAGAGAACTCCTTAGATGTAGCTACGGCTTGTTTGCCCCCTGGTTGCTTAGCGACGGCGCCTTCCGCTTTCAGGCATAATGAGATCTAGATATGCTGACTTTATACAACAGAGTGTAAATATGCTTACATGCTGTATGTTCACATTTCCTTTATGGTGCGTGATAATATGCTCATGTGTGGTAATTTAATGCGCTTACATGCCAAGAACGACCGTATTTTGTTTTTGCTACATGTCATAATTAGAGTGACAGCAAGATTCTTTTTCTACTCCTCTCAGTTGTCTTTACCACTGTATGTAAGTCTTACAACTCATTTGTACGGAAAACAAAATTTACCATGAGAGTTACTTGCACCTGTTCCACTGATGGTGTACATTTTTCCATTCATTCTTTTTTTTTTTTTTTTTTTTTTTTTTTTTTGTTGGG
>OMNW01009649.1:0-14031 GCA_900303245.1 Selene dorsalis
GCCACAGCAATTTGAGGGGGTTGCCACAACGATAGACACATGTCTATAAAACACAGGCGACATCACTGATGACATCACTCTGACAGCTAGAATCCTTTCAATAATGTCACTGATGACATCACTCTGACAGCTAGAATCTTTTCAACAATGTCACTGATGACATCACTCTGACAGCTAGAATCCTTTCAACAATGTCACTGATGACATCACTCTGACAGCCAAAATTCTTTTCAATAATGTCACTGATGACATCACTTTGACAGCCAGAATCCTTTCAATGATGTCACTGATGACATCACTCTGACAGTACCTTGTACCTTACTGTAGAGAAGCTCAGCTGCACAGACACAGCCAGTTATTCTGCTCTCACTTCAGCTTGATCACGACCACTCGACAGTTGAGGAGTTTTTCTCTACAGTTGCGGCAGCATAATGGATGTTTCAGCATCACAGAGATGCAAAGAAGATGATGTCAAGAATTTAGTGGCATTTGTTTTTGTCAGGCTAACAGAAAAGGCTAATTTGCATTTAACCTTACTGGCCCAGCGTGACATCGTACAACGTTTGTTTGACAGAATATGGGCTGAGGTGAAGAACATGAAGTTTGAAATATCACCAGAAGTCTTTGAAAAATACAATGTAGCTGTGTTTGAGCAGCTCGTTGAAGAATTTGGCAGTGCACGCGCGGTCCTACACTGTATGATGTCCAACAACCCTACAGACATCAAGGTAATTACAGCCTACTTCACATGCGCCCTGAAAACGTTGGAGAAGCCCTGGGATTTCAAGACTCAGATCAAACACTTTCTAGAAGATAACTGGAAGATACTCCTGCTCACAGCTGTCTGCTCAATTTCATTTGCAGCATGGAAGTATAGGGGTTTTGATCGATTTATGCCACCACTGCCTAACTTTGGTTTTTTTGTCTGATGATTCTTCAACTCACTGACCTCCAGAAAGCCCAAGACAAAGACGATCCTTTAACACCAATGCATCGTAATTAGAACAGAGACAGAGTAGTGGCATGGGTTTTCTCCGGGCTCTCCGGTTTCTTCCCACTTTTCATTTGATTGGATTCAATAAAATGTTCTTATCAAGTGTTAAATTACCTGTTCAAAATGTGTCTTAATTTATCTTTAACTCTCCAAATTTTAAGTTGAAACTTTGCTGTGATTCTGTTGTGTAGATGTAGTGAGTGTTTTTATTTTATTTTTTTATAATTAAAAGACAAAATACAAACAAAATGAACTATGGACACACAAATAACAAAATTGCATTTAAAAGAAAAAAACACCTGTACTCCCTAATGAAGTGTCAATTTTCAGTTTTGAAATGTGTTTTTATTTATCTTTAACTCTCCAAATTTTTAGTTAACACTTCACTTCACACTTATATTTCCAATGTGGTAACACACGTACGTCAGTGGGACACCCTCCTCATGAGCTGTGATCAGGGGATCTCTACACTGTAGCAACTCACCTTTGTAAAACTTCACAATACACACAGAAAGTCCAGACTAACCTTGTAAGAGCTTGTTTTTATCTCATTAGTGCCATGGGGCTAATGCCCAAGGCACTGACCTCTACAGCTCCTTCCTCAACTGGCCTTTGATAGGAACATCACTAGGTGACTGATGAAGTTAGAAGGTGAATATTGATGATGCCTCAGCTGATGGTGAGTTTTGCTTGAAGGCTGTCCCTTTTACAGCTTGACCTTGAGCAGAGATCCTTCTCTGTAATTTATGGCCAATAATGCTCTAAAGAGTCCCATTTCCAAGACTCACTAGCACTCCATGCTCTGCCCTCAAAACACAATCTGCACTGCTGACAGGGCCGTCCTATAAGGAACACTTCCTGGCACCTTGGTGTTCTGTCTTTGTGAGGAGGGGATTAATACTTTAAAAAGCTGCTAGTTGTTGCAATATTGAATTTCAAAAACAATTCTTTTTAAAAACTCCGGCCAGAGTGGAGATTTTGGAAAACTCCATTATATATGGTGTATATACACAGAAAACGTTTCTGTAAACGTACAGGTGTGCACGATGTTATTTTTGTAAATGGAGAGGGTGAAATGTCCATTTATGAAAATAGCCGGCCACGTGTAAATGTAGGCTCTGACTGACTGAATTCAGGCAACAATACACTGTGTGTGGTGGTTAACCAGTTTAAGACTTAATGTATATTCAAACCCTTTTCCAACATGAGCCTTTGTGCAGATGGAGAAACTATACTTCAGTCTTGTCTCAGCTGTCTGAGTGATTCCAGTGTTTTACCAGACTATTAATGCTGTAGAGGGAATTCAGTCTGACTGTAAAGCTCTTGATTTATCAGTTGATCCACATTTAAACATTTCAACCTTAAACCAACCATGTGATATCTCTGCAGTTAATCAATCTCTGACCCACCTCCCATAGATTTATATGAAGTCTCTGTGAAACAACCACACACAACAACACACACATGCGCACACATGTGCACACACTCCTCTCCCACACAGGAACTTTGTAATTACAGTTACAAAAACACACAAATGCACACAAACAGGATGACAGCTCCTCAGTGTCAGTAGATGGTCTTGTGTCTGTCTGATTAGCTCTGTCTTGACCTTAAGGTTGTGGGTTTGATTCCCATGCTGACAGAGACCACACCCTGGCAGCAGCCTCCATGGCACTCTCAAAATTTCTGTGAGAAAATTTTCTAGTTCATAAAACGTCCACACTGCTTAATCCTGGCTGACCTGCTAGACATGACGTTTCATGCCTGGACACCTATTGGACAGCTACAGAAGTGAGGATTGTGGCTCAGGTTAAGTGATATTCACTTTTTTATGTCATAAACTTTGGGTAATGAGTTCAACTTACCTAAAATAACATTACAACTTGACAGTATAATAAACTGCAGCTTCAAAAAGTTTATCAAACACCTGCAGGATCACTGTTTTAGCTAGAATTAGACTGCCAGCTGAGTGTATTATCCCTTTTATAGTGTCATCAGTGACATCACTCTGACTTTCTCAAAAAAAAAAGCTGAAATGTTGTTTGGCAACAAGATGATGTAGAACAGTACTGAAGAAAACTGCCAGAGCAACTGTAGTTTTCTGAGTGTTCTGTAACTGAGGTGAATGGTTGGGAATTGCTCCTGTCAGGTAGGACCAGCGAACAGTGAGCCTGGTCCACAGGGGGGATTAGCCCATTCTGATCATCCAATCTAATTTATGAAGCAGAAAATACAAGCAGATGTTAACCACAGAGCTCGGTGTTGCTCTCGCAGGGCTTTGATCTGCTGCCACTGAACGACACACACACTGTACCGCGTAATGGTCCAAGATCTTATTCATGCATTCACATAATATTCACTTCAAAGAGTATTCTCCATGAAGGTCAAGAGCCTTTGATTATTTGATACAGCCACACTGACTCCACGTCAATGACAATTAAATCCATGTACATGTGCACAAATGAGAATTGCAATGAGGAGCTACATCCATGGATTTCCACCCATCCATCTACCTAATAGTTCCAGTTCATTCAGTACAGTATAAAGATAATTAGCAGGAGAGTTCAATTAGAATAGAATAGATCCAGGGAGCAGGGACCATTGGAAACTCCTCTGTGGGTGTGTTTGAGGACACTTTGAAATCTGAGGTGACAGAGCTGGTGAGCAGTAACCTTTACAAAAAAAGACTACTTCATGTTAATCTTCCTGTGACTCAGTGTTTCCTCCAAAAGTTCCAAAGTAATTTCTTAGTAAAAAACTATTTTCCTACAAGACAAATATGTAAATGTGATTCACAACAGCAGGGCTATGTTTCTGTGTACTGTGATGGATCAGCTCCATCAGGAAGACTGTAAAATGAAAGTAAAAATACAAAATAAGTTGTATCTCTAAATGATTGATCTAGCCATCTGTAGAAACATTTTTAATCCAACAAACATTAGGAGGCTCATTCAGTCCTGCTCCTGCTCAACACTTGACAGATAAGAAATGGAGAACACATCACTACACTGTCAGCTACAACACCAGTTGCCACTTTGTCTTGCAGATTCATTTTAAGATGACTCTTCAGTCAGTCTCCAGATGTCAGAGCTGCTCTCTGTAGTCTGAAGTCCTTAGACAACAACCAGCTGGCTGGTTCCCTGGCTCTGGAATGAATTGGTTTACCAAACTACTTGAAACACATTATACCCATTGGCCCAGTCCCACTTATCCAGATGTATCTCCACAGCGCTGTTTGAGTGCTGGAGAACAGTCTGGCTGAACCTGTTATCACTGTGCAGTGGGACTTTAAACCAGTTATAATGTTCCCTGGTTGGACGTTGAGCCTAGGATACAGTCTGTGTCCGTGATTGCCTTTTCTTTTATTTGTTGGTTTCAATCCCTTGAGGTAAAGCAGATAAAATGCACTGAACAAGTTGGTTAATGTCAGTAGTGAAATAACTGGAAGTGCTCAAGAAACTCTGCAGGATCTTTATATCAATCGGTTGTGCAAGAAAGCAGAATCCATCTTGTCTGATTGTTCCCATTCTTTACATCAACATTTCCAGTTTCTTCCATCTGGTCCGCTGCTCAGACATCCGCTAGCTAAAACTAACAGATATAAACACTTATTTTTACCTTCTGCCATCTCCCACCGAAACTTCAGGAGGAAACGAGAGTTTATCTTTCGTATTTTAACTTTTTTTTTTTTTCATGTTAAATGTTTGGTGTGTGTACACCGTATGTTTTTGGATCCCATTGCTGCACAGCTATTTGCCAATCAAGTCATTGGTTGATTGATTGTCCAGGGTGCCTCTGCAGAGCAGTGCCAAGCGGAGACTAACATAGACTTTGATTGCATGATCCAGACCAGGGATTTTTGAAAATAGTAACAAAGGAAGTGGAAGTACCTGCAGTGGGTGAGTCACCAGTGAAGCTGTGGTTAATAGCTCGTAACTGGGCAAATTAGCCTAATAATGCTTTTTACATTCAATCTTCAATGCATGATATATCAAAATTTGTAATTATGTTTTCCACCTTTCAAAGAAAATCAGTTCTATAATCACACAATATTCTAGAAACATCTTACTCCAGACAGGACAAGGAGCCCACTCCAGGTGACCATATATATGTGTGCAGACTATTACATACAGACACAAAGACATATTCACACATTAGTTTTTGTGAATCAATGTCATTAATAGAGGACAGAGGGAAAGGAGAAGCTGGAGAGAAATTACAGAAAGAACTAAAGTCAGACACTAAACTAAACATGGTCAGTGTGTCCTCTGGTACCTAGCTTGCAGCTGATGAAAGGTTAGGAGTGAACACACAACGCAGTGGTCAAACTGTCTGTACACAACCTGAGAGAAAGATAAACCTTATTATCACTATTACAACCTGCAAAAAGCATTTGAAAAATTACCAAAAAAATAAGAATTTGGGAGGGAAAATGGAGTTTCATTTATTCTAATAACACACTGAAAAGTAAAACAGAGTCTATAAAACAGCAGCAAGTGATCAACATCTGACCTTTCACCTCTTTGGTGCATGGCTGGCTGTGTAAATCTGAGCATGCTGTGTGTATTTACTGACACCCCACTGCATTCTGTGACTTCTTGCTGATCTGCCGACTTGCTAACATTCCTGGCCGCTTCGTGGAGCTTTAATGAAAAATGTAATCCCATGCTATCTCAGACGGCACCATTACATTTACCCAGACAGTCCGTCAGCCCCGGCTGACACGCGTATTCCTACACACAGGGGACGCTGACATGTGATAACACAGGGCTTATTCGGCTTTTTTATTTTTTTCCTCAGCCTCCAGTGATAATTTCCATAGGGCATGCAGTCAGTCATGCTGCGCTGCCCTGTCACCAGCAGCAGCAGCAGCCTTCAGTTGGACTGCACTGCCTTCGTGGAAAATAAACCCCACCTGGTTTCCACACTGATATGGTAATGATTCTGGCTGATGCAATTTGTGAGGTACACACACACAGACTTCTGCAAATGTGTGCTCTCTGTTTTCTCTGTGTTGAGTCTCGAGCTCAAGGTTTAAAGGTCCTGCATTGTAGAGTGTGAGATTTATGTATTTGTTGTTTATTCAGCAGGTCTAGGTTGAATATTTAAGTGAAAATGAACATAGTCCATATTCAACAAGTGTCTCTGATAATGAGCAATTACGACTTTTGTGATGTCACAACAAAGCAGCCCTGCTCACTTGGACCTAGTCTTGCAGGATTTTGTTTCTCTGGATGTTTTACCTCCAGAAAACAACAATAACCAATCTGAAGAGAAGCTTCCTCACTTTTGATTGGCTCATTGATCATGTTGTTACCAAAGCGCCAGAGAGAGATGTAAAATTGAAACGAGATATTTTTGGTTCTTAAACCACAAATACAGTATATCTTCTGATGGATCAACATTTCGAATAAAACACAGGCACAGTATATAATATAGGACCTTTCAGACGGCAAGGAAGCATTGTTACATACTGGTGTGTGTGTGAGGATGTGGTGGATAAATAATTGGACACAGTGTTGTTAATCAAGACCTCATCTACCATGTGGGTGATGCTGAAGCCTGATTATAATGTGAATATGTGTTAATTACAAGGGTCAGTTCACCTAATTTAACAGACCACTTATATCCTGTGGTATTTGGTCTTTCTGATAGTTTGCCAAGATTTAAAAGATGCACTAATCAATATTTTTAAGCTAACAATGGATTGAATGGTGTATGTGATGCTGATAACGATAAAGCCAAGCTGAATGATCACCTTCCCCTCTGCTCACCAAAGCTTTTCGGTGTCTTTCAGCTCGTTGTTTTGGTTTGACTACACACGTTACTGTGTCAGGATTATCACTCATATCATCAGTCATGTTTTCAGCTGCAGCCGCCAGCTGTTTACAGATGAAACCCTCTTGACATGGGAAGGAGAAGATCAAGCCTCAGCCTGATAATCTCCAGTTCACTTTCATGTTCATGCTGCCTGACATCGCGCTCATGTCATCTGATTTCTGTTGGATTATTTTTGCTTTGTTTTACTCTGTCGTCTCATGGAGACCAAAGTAATCAAAGGCATATGTCACTGTGTACTCTCCTCCCCAACCTCCACTACTGCAGTGATATTCCCCAGACTTTTTTTGTTGTCTGTATTTTTTAGAGCTAGATTATTATGTAAGATGATGATGTACCCAATTTACTTTTAATTAGCACAAACTTGTTTATTACTGATAACATTATTCTAAATACACTAACATTTATTATTGTTACCTGAATTTTTATTTTGCAATGTAATGTTAATGTAAAAACCAGAGCAAATAGTAGCCTAATGTTTAACATTTGTTAACTTTGGCCATGTTGTATCTGTGTTGTGGCAGATATCGGAATCAGATCTCAAAAGCTGGGCAAACAGTTGATCTAATTGGCGAAATTGAAGTAATGGGAGGGGTTGGACAGGAAAAGGGCACCTTTAAGCAATTCAAGATTAGAAGACTGAAAGCCCATAATTTACAAAACAGCTTGGCAACCAGCTTTGTTTTCCACTCTTCAAACCCCCTCCTTCACAGTAACCATCAGCTGTTTGTCCACATCCCCTGAAAATGACTCAAAGTGCTGAAGCAGTTCAGTGGAGACTGCATGATGGTGAGAGACGACCAGCATCCTCCTTCCCCACCCCTCCCTGCCAGGACTGATGTGAAAGCTTTTAAAGCGACTGCAAGTGTTCATTAGAGATAAGGGAGTTTGTCTGCCCACGTAATTGCCCGGCTCCTGTGGCAGACTGTATGTGCCAGTCAACTATTACCAGTATGACAGCGGCCTGCCATGCTCCAGCAGCTGCTCTTGTTCCCTGACATTTAGGCCCATTTAGGCGAATTATAAGGAAGAAGCCAGCGGGGCCGTTGCATGTGTGTTTCACTCACACAGAGGATTAATGAGTGCGTGCGGGAAGTGTAATAAATTAAAATAAAATAGAAATTTTTAAAAAATCACCTCACATTCGTAAACAGCCTGTAGCAGCATGATCTATACACAACATTTCACAAGTACAAGACTGATTGATGCCAACTGCTCTGGTAGGATCTACCTCAGGCAGGTAAAATATTTGCCGTTGTATTTGATGTTTTGCGAATTATTATTTGGTAATTGTTGGTCCACGCAGAGTCTTGCACTTATATCCTTAGCCGGTACACAGCATGAATCCCAGTAAACTGACCTTTAACCAACATATTACAGACATCCACAAATGCTGTCAGCAGAGGCTACATGCCATCCACACACTCAGGTCCCTCTCAGTCAAACCCCATCCTTATGCATCCTAAAAATCACTCACACCCTGCTCTGAAATAATCGGCCTGCAAACTCCCAATCCACCAGCCCCCGTCCACACTGCCATCACTCAGAAAGCACAGACCATAGCACCTGACCCCTGCCCCCCCCCCAGTCCCTCATTAATGCCTTGAACACCCTGAGCTGAAGGTGGGAATTTGGTGCAGTGTTTGCTTTGTCATTGTTTTTCTTCTTTCTATTTCTGTGTTGTATGTTTGCTGAATGTCATTTGTTAAATGTAAGTAATGACTGTGAAAACAAATTTCCCCTTCAAAGTATGAATCCGAGACTGAATATTATAGTTTTCTCAGAGTGGGGGAGGAACAGAGGCTTCATCTGGGCCCAGTGGATTGTTTTTACTGTGGAGCCCCTTCACACAATAATCTGAATATGTGGGCTAATGGAATCCAATGAGCGTCAATATTTGTCAGTTGACTTCTTAAATAATGTATTGAAATATCTGGAGAACAATGTGGAGGTAAATTCAATGAAGCAACATGTAATAAACAGTTTGATCCTGTTAGTTTGGACTCAGCCAGCTGAAATGTTTCTGCTGGCTGAGTCTCGGAGGCGGGACACTCTTTCCTCTACTGCAGCCACATGTTGTGATTTCAGTGAACAAAGACAACTGTTCTTCTCTAAAACAGAAATCTTGCAGCCCGCAGCTTTAATTCTGTAACGCTGGCATTTTCAGTTTTGTTTTGCCAGTTTAGTGAAAACTTAATAGGAACTCAACCGAGCATTGTCTCTTAAGCTGCACTTTTAAATGGCCTGTTTAAATGGCACACAGTGGCGTAGACTGCAAACTTAAGCATTGCATAATTTCAAAGAGAATATTTTTGCTGTTTTGAGACAGACTGTATCTACCCTGCAGCTCCATGTCTCCGGGGAGTGCCAATTAGCTTGTTTTTCTTTTCTTTGATCATCTGAGTTTGTGATGGTGCAACATCATGCCACACTCAGGTGATGATATTATCTCCTATTAGTGATGTTCAAAGCACTTCTCCTCAGTGTCCCCAATCCCTAGAATAACTTCATCAACATTCGTTTATCATTAGGGGCTTGACCGGAGCTGCGACTGCTCGCTGCCGCTCCGAACCCAAACAGTGTGTATTTCTTAGGATCCTGACTTTCTGAACAACAAACACGTCAAACTCTGTTGGGAATTGTCGAGATTTAAAAAGCTGCCATGAGGAATTTTACCTCTATTATAGTTTCAATCATGTCTGCTTGTTTGTTTGTTCGCCAGTGGGATCACTAAGCTATAAAGAACTGAACCAATCTGCACTAAAGTTAGGAGCTCAGGCTGTGGAAGTAACAAGCATCAACCTCTGGGGCTGGAAAACATTAAAATGTCCAACTTTACAGCAGAAATAAACATGTTTACAGCCTGCTACAAAAACTGTTTTGGTCTCTAATGTTCCTCCTTCTCCTGCTACAACTCACTCATTTATATTCATACAAGGTTTAAAGTTGTGAATAAGTGATGGTCCGGCCACTTCGAGCAACAGGTGGGGGGAAGTTTATGTGGAGTCAGATACTGACATGTGGAGCAGCTCACTGTGAACTTCAAAACTGCTCTCCACAAACCTCTTTATTTACAGTGGATTACATTTTGGTGTGGGCCTGATTAAGGAGGCTGAATGTATGTATACTACTACAATCATGAAGAACTAAAAAAACACTTAAATATCTCCTTTATTGTTATTATTTTGTTCTTTTAGCATTTCAAGGAAAATAACAGCAGTAAAGTTTGGACGTTAGGAAGAAGTGAAACAGTTCTTTTCCTCTGTCTTCACCGTCACACTTCTTTCTCTGATGTTGTCTCTCATCATGTGTGTATCTCACTGACTGACATGCTTCGCATTGATTGGCTGAGTGGTGTCCTGTGGCCAGTGCTGTAAAGGCTGCAAAATCTACGACAGTTCAAATAGAAATGCTCCATCAAAATTTCATAACAATTCATTGGTGAAATGTGATATATCCAGGGTTGCATTGGACAAAGGCCCTCAAACAGGCCAGACTTTTTTTTTAAGTTTTCTTTTTGGGCATTTCTGCTTTTATTGTGATGTCACAAGAAAGTCAGGGAAGACAAGGACATATCAAGTAGGTTTTGTCCTACATGGCACACACTCCACAAGGTGAGCCACTGGAGTGTCCCTGCAAAGTCTGTATAGACGGTGTGTGTTTGTGGTGTATGTCATGTGTTAGAACTCTCTATATCAGCCCTTAACTCAAATAAAAGTATGACCTCCATGTGCGAACGCTGAGTGAGTGAAGGCATTTTTCTCTGGATTTCAAAAGCAATTCAGTTCAGTTCACTGACCTGAAAGATTTGTCCTTTTGAAGAACTCCTTCACGAACCACACAACAGAACATTATCTCTGTCTGCATGTAAACAATGACTCTGAAAAGAAACTGTGTCTGTGCTGTTGTGATGATTCGTGAAGAGATTACAACAGTAAAGATAACACACACTCACAATGCCTTTGAGGATATATTTATCAGCCCACTGTTCTTTGAAGTGGATTACACGGACAGTGGGTGTATTAGAAAACGCTCAAAACAGGGCAGGACTCTGCAGAGCTGGCACCAAGCCATGACCCCATCTTCAGGAGGGGTTGCACATAATTCGGCCCTGGCACAGAGTTCCCCTCCAGAGGACTTCCAGGCTAAGGTGAGCGAAGCCAAGTCCTCCTGCAGAGAGTGACATCCATAAAGATGACAGCGGCCCTGCAGGAGACGCTGCAGGGGACGCAGGAAAAGAGACCTGCCCCAAAATGACCAAGCTGTTCAGGGATGGGGGGCCCTGACGGCAGTGGCTAATGATAAGAAGTGGCAGGGGAAGCTGTGATACTGTTGGCAGGCACCCGGCCCATTTGGCATAACTGCACTTGCTGGTGAGGCAGTGATAACTTTAGACTGCTGAAATCATCAGGCGTGAAGCTCTGTAAATGGACATCAACAGGAAAGATAAATGGTGATGAGCGAGCGAGCCAAAGTTGACACCCTGCCTGCCTGACGGACGCAAACACAACTCTTAAGTAACACAGCCTCCTCCAAGATGGCCAGCACACATCAGGCAGACTGTTGGAACCCCCCCCTCCCCCAAAGTTTGATCTAGCTTGCTCTGAGCTCTGCAGTCGGTGGCCTGTCACACACTGTGATCGAGTAAGTACGAGAAATAAACTACTTTAGGTTTCAGCTTAAAAGAGTTGGTTTTCACCAGCAGGAGCAGGAGGACGAGCAAAAAACCTCCTCCACGATCCCCCACCCCCCTTCGATGAAGTGTTATGACAGTGAGTTTAATAAAGCACGAAGACGTCATTAATAAGTAATGCTCTGCTGTGTTGACAAATAACGTGGGGAGCATCAGCTGGGGGCCCCGTGTAAATCACATCAACATGAGCAGCCACACATCAAGTCACTGAAGCCAGATCAGGAGTTACCTCAGTGATGGAGGCTCAGCCTGAGTGTTTGTGTGTGTTGTGTACATAGATGCATCACAAGCAGAGGAAAACCAACAACATCCTCCTGTAGGTTCAAGGATGGATACCGCCTTCTTATCTCTCTAACTACAGAGCTGAGACTTTTTTTTCATATATGTTTGTTCAATTTTCAAATGATAGAATAAGAACGTGTGTAACAAACAAACAAACTAACCAACATCTGGATCACGTACACAAATTCATATAGATAAAGTAACATAAATGAAATAAAGTGCTCGGTTCACATGTTTAAAGAAAAACATCCTCTTTGCTGTGTAGCCTTCGAGTCAAATAGTCCATTGCAGGATATTCATGTGTTACCCTTTGCCACTGTACATCAAATAGAACTTTATCCATGATCCAATTCAAAAGAATCCTCTGTCTAGCTATAGAAAGCAAGCTTCCTTTCATACTTGTCAGTGATAAACATATAAGATGTGCTGAGTAGAGAGCTGAGATTTCTGACTTTTTTCCATATGTAAAGTTGCATGTTATCGTTATGAGGTGATTTGTTTCCTCCTCGCTCCAAAAGTTTGGTGTTAGCTTGTGTTTCGACATGTTTACAACAAGTAGTTCCTGTACTCAAAAGACCAAGATTCCTTGCAAAAAGAACATGTGCAGAACACAAATTAATGTTCCTTTCGATGGGGATATCCCGATAGGCGTATATATGACCAAATATTCGAGTTGGGAAAGGAGTAACCCAGGGGTCATATTTGGGTTTTTAAAAACCAGAATTATTGCTAATATTCCGGTTATGAAAGGGTTATTGACTGCATATAAATGTAGTCTCTGTTCTAAAAAGAAAACATATTCACCATAAGTTGAACAATTTCTTCAGCAAACATCTGTTACGGTGTGTGACAGAAAAGCAGCAGAAACCACTAAATAAAAGGCAGAAGGAGGCCGACAGCTGATAGGAGCCTGCAGATCATTGGCTTCCATGTGTGCGCCACGTGTGATGTATGGTCTGTTATTGCACAGGCCTGCGCAACACATACCATAATAGGATCCCTCCTGCTCTCACATTCCAATGCCAAGCTCTGGACCATGACAATAACACCGAGTTAAGTCAGCTTCATAAAAAATGGTCACTTTTGTTTTAAAGAAAAAAAAGAGAGAGTTTTTACAGAAGCTCATCTGTCTGTGGCCACTCGTGCAAGAGGTTTATTTACAGCGGAGGATAAAAATGCATTCCAGCGATCACAGGGCTCATATAAACTCTGCCTCATAACCGAGACCTTGATCGTCATCTATTTGCTTTGTGCCACAGATACAATGATATTACAGCCGTGCCCTTTATGTGCAGGCTGTGTCACATCCTAGATTTATTTACAACTTCCTTTTTCTTGCTTAGGGCTCAGAACAGCCTGACAGGAAGTGTTACACTACACGGCACAGAAGTGCAGTGTTTCACATGTATCCTGCTGAATGATGCTGCTTATGGGACAAATCAGACAGGAAATGCTATTAAACAGCTGCAGCCTGCAGATGCAGCACATCTCCTGCACTGTTACAGCTCTTTTCCCAACAATGCTAATGAGCTACAGTGTTTGGATTATGTATATTTCTCCTTAACTGTACAAATACCTTTCTGTCAACAGAGATAAGCAAAGAATCATTTCATTAATTTTCCTAAAAGGTAAAACCCATTATTGTGACAAAAAGCCGATGAGCGTGCTGCCCTCAGCTCTTATCCTCTCATTGTGTGTCAGTGTGCAGTGTAATCCAGAGGAAGAGGCTGATTCAGCACCATGGACAGCAGCTATGACTAACATGATTCTTCTACTTCGATGAAAACCATTATCCTCGGCAGCTGCTGCACTGTAGCCACTTCTGGACTTAAACAGGGTTTACTCCCATGTTTCTGTCCATATTTAACTCTGGCAAGTTTGGATTTACTATCATTGTCTAACACTAACAGCAAATGTAAGTGTTTGCAGTTCACAGGTTGGCCAATTCTTAGACTTTCCTTGAACCTGGTAGTTTCTGATTTGCAGTGTTCATTATATTATATTATATTATATTATATTATATTATATTATATTATATTATATTATATTATATTATATTATATTATATTATGTCTGCAAATTTAAATGGAACAATGTAACGAAACAATCTCCCTCTGTGGAATTTATTTTTCCTCTGGTTCTGATGATGCTGTCATGCTTCACACTCACCTGTGTGCAGGTAACTCAGCATCACATACAGGACTCCCACCAGTGAAATTATGAA
>OMNW01009651.1:9263-20034 GCA_900303245.1 Selene dorsalis
TGGGTGAGCGGGTGGGAGGGTGGTTGGACCTTGAATCCAAGCAAGCAAGAGACCGGACCCAGCTGAGCAACGGCAAGGCGGGCGAAAATAAACAGCAGGCCTGAAGAATCAATTCAGCGTGCCTGTCAGAGGACTGTCAAACTCCCCTCCATGATGGACAGTCTGGATGTTCACAGTCTATTTGCCGCCAGGCTGTGGAGCGGTGAGTAAGTGAACCGTGCCGGGCCGAGCACAGACAATATGAAGAGGGAGTGTAGAGCAATATCTGCTGTTGCCATGCTAGATCAGCATAAACGTCAAGGCCACTCTGGCATGGCCTGAGGGGTCTTCTGGGGAGAGCTCGGTGTGTGTGTATGTGTGTGTGTGCACCTGTAGGTGGCTATTTGTGTGTGTGTTTTTGCGGTGTGATGCGTAATTGTCAACCATTATGTGGTTGTAGGTGTAAAATGTTAACATAAATCAACCTTGAAATCTTAATTAACTTAATCCATTTACCTTTTTGAGTTGTCTTCAATGTGCATATATGTTACATTAATACAGTGCACACACACACACACACACACACGTAATGTAATTAAGAGCCAGTCTCTGTTCTCAATAATACCAAACAACCAAGGAAAAAAAGCAAAACAGTATTGTCTGTAATTATTTATAATTATCATCCATGTGGTGACCATGCTGAGCCACCCATAATGATAACACTTTTTCTTATTTAAACTTTGTCGGCAGCTTCATAATGGAATTCACCCAAGTGCCGGTGCCAGATAACATCCTTCACCAAGATGTGTATCCCAATTTTATCCCTTGAGCCTGACTTGTCAACACAGCTCAGTGGTGAGTGGATTTAAATTTAGACTTTTAAAGACAAAACCTTAAAATGTCAGACACTAGTTGAGAGTTGGTAATTCAAGCGTTGTAACATCTTTCTTAACTTTCAAAATAAAACACTTTATTTATTTCTTTTCCTGCCAATATGTCTTTTATAACCGTGATGGACACTTATTGCAGGATTTGTAAGATGATAGCACCGGTTTGTAACAGCATCGTCCTCTGTTAAAAACATCTGCATGCATGCAGCAAATGATTGATCACGTCTCACTAGATCTTTGTAACGAACAGCTGCTTCTGTTATGACACATAAAACACTGACATGAAGACACAGAAGAAAAAAGAAGTGTCTTTCATGCACGATGATGAAATCTGGAGACATGATGAAAATTTCTTTGTTCTAAAACATCACAAATCTGACACACAATCTCCTGCAGACAGACCTGTGTCTCCTGCCTAATGAAACATTCCTTCACACAGGTTCAAATCCCTGTTCTCTAATGGTGGTAATGGGGACTCTTTTACCTTTAAAGACCTTGCATGGCATCTGTGATATGGAGGGGGTTCTCTTACTTTGTCTAATTGGATCCCTACTTGGGACTTCGCTGCATGTACAGGAAAGAAATGTGAAAAATGTGAAATATGTTATGGATGCTACTGTTGGAAAAGATTCCCGTGTGCATGACTCCTGAATGTTCAGGTCACCAAGCACCTCAGGGTGGTTGCATGATGACAGAGAATCCATTCAAAATGTAGCACATTATTTAGTAAAGGAGCCATTGAGAGTTTTACTGTTGTTACATTGCTAGCCTTAGCAACAGCTGTTTATTTACATTCAACATAAAGCTTCATTCCTTTCCTCATCAACAGCTGTCTCCAGAGGTGGAAAACAACACAACTTGTTTCTATCACACAGTTTCTTCTCCCACTATTAGCATGCGAGCCCATCTTGTTACTTTCTGATAGCGGCTCACTGCGGCCTCCAATCGGCCCTGAACACATAGCAGGGGGTGTATTATAACCTCTGATGTCATAAAGATGCTACTGCTACAGAGCATTCATAGCTGTTTACATATTCTTAAAAAATTGAATGATGGACACTTTTTTTTTCTTCTTTTTTTGGCTTTGTTTCCAGTCACTTTTGTATTGTCAGGTGTATCAAAAAATCAGAGCCTCTCCATAGTCATTACAATGTGTTTCTTTGATGTGGACTGTATTTACATCTGCAACTGGTAATTACACATGAATGCAGCTTCAGCCACCTGTGCTGCTCTGCATTAATTATCACAGTTACATTGGTTTTCCCATTTAAAATAGTGATAAGCTTCATCATGTTTAAGTCGATAAGTTGAGATGAATTGAAATCTCTATAATTTCAGGTGTACTGAAGACTGACTAAGATTGACTGGGATGAAGTTATTCTATTGACCTTTCTCATAGCAGACAATTTGACTTGTAATAGCAGAGCTAATAACAGTAATGATGGTGCTCTGATGAAGTGGTAAGTCAGCGTGCTTAGTCCCTGATTATTATTGTTTACACCTGTGTCTGACTCGTGTCTATTCTGTTGTATCATCTGTAGGGACTTTCCATGAACCAGCTCAGCTCAGCTCTTTGTGATCTGCTAATTAGAGAACATTAAAATGGTGAGTGTTTGTGTGCCGCTTCCAACGAAGCACTGAGCAAAGCATGTATGCTTAAATGCTTGCTGTTTTAAATGTATTCACACACGCTTTGCTCCTTCTACTCCCTCCACTCGATGGAATGAGACATTTCTGTTGGGGATCAACTTTTCATTGAGTACTTCTGGGTCTGTGCCCTCAGGCAAAAGGTACTACACTGTCTGACAACCTGCCCACCAACTGATTAATGCTCCCATCTGATTACTGATCACACCTAATCCATAGCCCCACAGCACCCTTTGGTACATATTTAAACTGCCATTAACTCAGGCTGGTTCAGCTGCTCCCTACAAATCTCACTGCTTTGAATAAGTTAATAAAAGAAGATGTCAGCCCAGTTTTATAACATGATTCAAATGCTGATACTAGACTCTTGACATCAATATTTAAAAGTTAATCAACATGAAAGATTTAACCACAAATTTCATCACATCGAGCATGTTTTATGATATATCCTCAAATTTTTGGTGAAGATAAGCTAACAAAGTTTCTTGGGGTTAAAGAAGCTATTTGTAAGTGTTGCTATATAGCAAGCTGTATAGTAGAAACATTGTGAGTTCAGCATTAAACTTAATCACTCCAACTGTGTAAGCAGCATACAGCAACACTAACTCTTGTTTCTATCACAGCTTTTCTTCTACTGAAGTTATCATGCCAACCAGCGATCGCCATCTTGTCACATTCTTATGGCGACTCACTATAGCTTCCAATAGTGCCTAATACAACCTCTTATTTTTGTCAGTGCAATGCAATAGCTGAAGCTCTAGTGGAGCAATAATCACCACAACCCTCACCAGGTAAGAAACCATGTTAGCTGTAACGAAAAAGGGACCCACTCGTAAAAACATTGCTCATTAGCACTACTAGTGGTGAAAGACAGCCATAGAAGATGGAGATGGCTTGGTATTCATTAGGGTTTGCATTCAAGAAATCAAGGAAGATGGTGTGCAATCCAGAAATACACAGCACATAGGCTATACGACATAGATTGGATCAGATATTGAAAGAAAGAAGAAAAAAAAAGTGCTTGATTGTCCTCTCCATCCTCTGTGGACCCTCCTCACTGTTTGTATCACAGCGGCTCTCAGTGCCAGTGTGTTCATGCGCCATTGCTCTGGCCTGAGTGCTCAACTTGCCTTGGGGTGTCTGGGTCCTGCAGCACAAGACAGTAAATCCTCCTGTGTCCTGATGGCTATTGATTAGGTATTCACATCCTGCCTTGTGCTCAGGAGGAATCAGCACTGGCCTCTACTCTTCCCTCTTTCTGTTTCTCATCATCTCTCTATCCCTATTCACTGCTACACTTTTACCAGTGGGCTCTCACATGGGTGTCACGGCATACAGTGTATTACGCAGGGTACGGACACAGCTTCTTGCTTTCTTTCCTCAGTATCTCCTCAGCTAAATAAATATCATGCCTCCGCCTTTGTTTATCCAGCAGTACGACTCTCCTCTGTTCCTTCTCTCCTCCCTTTGACACTGCGTCTCTTCCTCTTCCTCCCATCCCTCATTTTCTCTGTGCCACTCTGCCTCATCTCATCCCTCTCTCCTTCTCTGACCTGTCACTCTCGTCCGGTCTCTCCGGGGCGTAACAAGCGTTCTGTCTGTAATTACCCCCTGCTGAGGGAGCAGCGAAGCATGCTCCGGTTGCGTTGTCATCCCTGATCATGATAATGTATGCAGATGAGCCTGCAAATATAAATCAAGTGTCTCCCCACTCAGTGGAAACGCCTAAACTTAGCTGACCAGATGTTCACCTTAACCACTCGGTGACACCGGTTGTGAAATGCTGAGTGTGCGAAGCTGGTGAACCCAGTGACATAAGCAACCAGACAAAAAGGCAACCCCCAGTGGGGTAGTAGCATTAGTAACACATACAAACATGAAAAAGCAGAGACTTCAAACAGAGACAAGGACAAAGGAACAAGTCGACATGATTAGTGTGTATCTCTCCCTAATAAAAAAAGAAAGAAAGAAAGAAACTCATCAGCTTTGTGCTCCTTCTGCCCAGAAACTCACTTTCTCAAGCACTAAAGCAGTGTCGAAGCATGGCAGTAAAGGTAATTTAGGAGACAAAAATTACAGCTAAGCTATTTATAACTGAGATGTGTGTAAACAGTACACAACGGTGCAAGTTACAATCAAAACTCAAATACATCATTTTTATTTGCTCAGTATATCTCCATGCTGCAGTTTACTGTGTGTATTTACAACCCTTCCCACATGTCATATTTCAACACAGCTTTTACCTAAAAATATGAGTGTAATATAGTTCCCAGGTGAAACTAGATTTTTTTTTATATATGTTTGTTTTTTACTGCATTGAGTCAATCTCAGCAGGGTGTTGTGTCTGCGAGTGTATTGGGGTGGTGTTTATATATATATATGTGTGTGTGTGTGTGTGTGTGTGTGTGTGTGCGCATGTGACAGAGAGAAAAGGTGTGCGTTCATGACTGTGTGTGGGCGAGTCAAAACGTGTGCACGCGTGAATGCGAGAGGAGCCATGCGTGCAATTTTATATGTGTGTGGGTGTGTGTGACAGAGAAAATGATAGAAAGAGAAAGGTTGTTTATTTAGGATTTTCTGTGTGAAAATGGTGTGCGTGCATGTGTGTGTGTGTGTGTGTGTGTGTTTGTGTAAGAGACGTGTTTCTCAGATTGTCACTGTGTGTGCATGAGTTACAGAAAGGGGGATTACTGCATGTGTGTGTGGGTGTAAGTTTTTCTGCCCAAGAAAGAGAGAGGGAGAAAGAAAGGTATGCATTCTTGTGTTTCACGTGGGTGTGTGTTTACTTGAGAGATACATGAAGATATGTGCATCTTGGATTTGATGGGTTTGTGTGTGTGTCAGAGTGCGTACATGTGACGTAGGATCCATAAAACGCCGATCCCTAAGCTGGAGGGCTGCCCAGGAGCTTCTGCTCACCCTCTCTTAGGTGGTTTAGGAAGCCATCGATTTCATAGTCCTGCTTTGTTTTTCCGCTTTCTCATAAATAGCAGATCAAACTCGCTATCGCCCCTGTTTGTTTTGTTTCTTTCTCCTGCGGGCTATTTACTCTGACATTTCCACCACTATCCTTGTTACATGGTGCAGCAAAATCATTTCATTTTTGCCGCACCTCTGCAGACTATACCAGGGGCGATACCTTTGATGGTGATGAAGATGATGATGAAGAGTCAGGAAGGAAAGTACAGAGAATGAAAAACTTTTGATGAGCACATAATGATGATCATAATGAAATTAATGGTGTATAGGAGCACAAACACAGATGCTGGCAGTGTTAATGTAGGAAAACATTGTCCATTGAAATGATGAAGGGTCAGTTACCTCAATTACAAAATATGGATATTTTCTCTTCTCACTTATAGCCCCTGTGGTAGCTGTGCAGAACATTTTTGGTTTTATTTGTCAAGAGTTTGACACATTCTTCTCTGAGATTTCTGCACCCATCTCAGAACACTGGAGGTGAACGAAACTGTGTTTGCGGTGCTCACAGCCTTGAGAAATCACATTTCAAATATTCAGCAGCCAAGAAACAGTGGCACTATGTCACTCAAGACTGTAAAACTGTCACAACCTGCTCCCCACTTCCCTTCTGCCTCTGTCTCTGGCTGTCTAGAGATCAGCCTCCTGCTCAGCCTTTAAATGGCCAGAGATGACCTCTAGATCTCACCTTCTCGCCATCTGCCTACAGGTCGTGACCAGTTTTGTCAGTCTGTTCTGCCTCTTAGATGAATGGCTCCAGTTGTATGATTGGCCTCTGGTCCGCCTGTGGTGTCCTGGTCTTTGGTTCTGCAGCCCCTGGGCTGTCCTCCAGAGTGGCTCCTTCCGTCTGGATTGCCTACAAGTCATCTGCCTGAGGTTACCTGCACAGGTCTGCATCCTGCCCGCAGGCCGTCAGCCTGAGGTCTCCTGTTCTGCTTGTAAGTGTTATTTCTATTATATAAGATTTACTGCATGTCCCAGCCTTTGAGTCCATGTTTGGGTCCTCCTTGCCTGTGGTCATATCACCAAGTTGTGACAAAAACCTACCAAAACCACTTACCTGGCTACACAGAGGACATAAAATGACTTTTGGTTGTTTATTGGATAAACTAAACCTTTAATGGTTAATTCTACGGATTAATGATGCCAGAGTTTTGGATTACAATAAAACTGTCAAATAAAGCCTGCAGCTATGGATTACTTTCATTTTTAATAAACTGTCAGTTATTGAATTGTTTCCTATTACAATACTCTAGAGCAGAGGTTGATGTCTGTAACAACAGTCCAAAAACCCCAAATGTTTTCAAATGACTATAAACATAGACAGTATCAAATTTACAAATGTCAGATATTTTGCATTTTGCATGGCACTGTATGGATTAATTATTTGACTGATTATCGAAAGAGTTGCAGATTTCTTTCAGTTGACTAACAGTTAATGCAGCTCTAGATCACGTGGCATAAACTAGTCTACAGCAACTATAATTATGAGCTACAGTAGTTCACTTAAAGCTATGGTATGTGTTGTGTTAGCTATAGTGGCTACGGTATAAGCTTTAGTAGCTAACTATAAGCTACATTAGCTAACTGTGGCATAAAATACAGTAGCTAACTTGAAGCTATCATAGCAAACTGTGACCTAAGCTAAGGTAGCTAACCAAGGATCTATTATAAAAACTGTGGCATAAACTGCAGTATCTAACATTTAGCTAATTGTGATATAAGCTATATGGCTAACTCTAGGTAGGGTAGCAAACTATGACATAAGCCACGGATGGTGCTAAAGCTGCTCTATCAAACCGGGGTGTAACCTATGGGCAACGCCATGGTAGTGAACTTTTAAGCTATAGTAGCTAACTGTAAATCAAAGTAAAGTAAGTTTCTGCAGTCAATGATAATAATGATGATAAACCAGTAAATCACAGGTTAATTCATCATTGGTTTGGTCACCAGTTGATTAGTCATCCCATGTTCTCAACTAAACCTTTGTTGCTACGCTGTATCTATTTGGACCTTTTACCTCAAATCCATATAATAATCGTCTGCTATAAACGGTTAGTTTCTTGGCTGAACAATGGTCGCGGTGAAGACAGTACTGATATTAATAGACTGATGATGATGAGCAAGAATATGATGACAATGTAATAATAATACCGATGTTATAGCAAGAGTAACGGCATTTATAACGATGATGACGACGACAATGTGATTGTCAGTATGAGGCTGATGAAGATGATGATATGCTGTCTGTAATAATCATGACAAATGAACCAAAGATGAGAAAGGTGATGAGGTTTCCAGTGGTAATAAGGTTTTTAATAATATCTGGACCAGACAAGAGCTATTTTGAGAAGTGCGATGTTTGTCTTGCTCACATAGGTTTCTTCCTCACATCACCCGCATGGTATTTTGGGGATTTGACATGAGCATGACTGCAGCGATGTGAGAAGAGGAGATGTGTTTCCTTCTGTGCTATTTTTAAGGCTTTTACTCAGAGCTATAATATTGGATTGTCATATGAGACGAGATAATGTCTGAGAAGATTTTCATATCCTGAAATAGCTTAAATGTTGGTGTTTTTCTGGCCTCATGACACATAGCACAGTTTTTTAACCTTAATAGGCTCTTGTGTCTGAGTTGAATAAATAGTTAATGCATCTGTCTGTTTTGCTGCAGAGTAATGTCCTGGCAGATTTATGTGACGAGCTCTCAGACGACACCAGAATTACAGCCATGGTAGTGTCAAGCTCAACATTGTTTCGCTGATGTTTGCATTGATCACGGTTGGCAGTTGACCCCATTAAGGTAATCCATGTGAATATAGATATCGCTCAGTCATAAAAACACAATTATGACAGTTTGGTTTCAATCCACCTGTTTTATCCACATTGTGTGTTGAGTGAAGAATCACATTGAGGGAAGACTTAGCACCATCAGCTGTTCATTTTGACAGTCCAGCGCATTAATTTGCATTTTCTTTTGCAGATTTTCTCAAAATAATCATTCATATTATCTCATTCAAATAATTTGCACAGCATCTGAACAGAACCCCACTTATCAGCTTATGAGGAAAAAAGAAATATCACTAATGTGCCACTTTTGTCTGACAGGACTACTCTTCAACATTTGCCAGCTAATGGTTAGAAATTAAAATTGCAACTGACCTCTTGCCATGTAATTAGAAAAAATGTGAAAATAAATTATTTAAACTACTGCATAAGAATTTCATTAAGATCATCTAAAATGAAAATTACTAAGTAGAGTTTATGAATTTTGCGTATTTGAACTTTTGAGCAGTGGAAAAGCACAGACCTGTAAACCGGTGTTGTTTAATGTGAGCAAATCCTTTATTTGAAAGTTAGGAATTACATTACCTCCTTTGTTTTAACATTTCAACAGCTACATTTCAGCTCTTACTGGGTTTTTAAAGGATGTACTGTTGAGCACTTACATGCAGTAGAGTCACTGTGAAGGTTTACTGGCGACATTTCTCTGCAGTAACAGTGGCTTGTTTTCCTTGCCCATTAACCCGGATTAGTCTATAAAACTATGCCTGACTTCTCGCAGTAGTTTCTTGTGTAAATGTCTTCCGAAAGCCCAGAACAACATTGTATAATTAACTGGGACATTTGGTCCAAAACATTGTGAGACTTGATTCTGTCATCATTACCAATCCATACTTTTGCTGTATGATAATAATAACAAATTGGTTGTTTTAAATGAAGAGGTTGATGCTGGTGAATGGATGTAAAAAGCTGTAATGAGGAATATGATGATGATTATTGCTAATGATGGAGATAACTTGAAAGAAATACTAAAGACTGAAGATGCCAACATTAATCAAGTCTGAATCAGAGGGAGTGGAAACCAGTGGCAGTCTAAATTTAACAGAGGCCATTCTGGGACTAAATAATCTCTGTAAGCAGTAGCTCATCTCAGTGTCAGCACAACAGCCCTAAAAGACTGTTCCCTTATGATGAAATGCATAATATGGAAAGTTAAAAAAAAAAATCAACTATAGCAAGCATTTATCTCGGTGCAAAATCAGCGATAGCATAAGGGTCCAAATTAGTTACGAGGCTTCGATTCATACTTGCATTTAGCTAATTTCCCACTGAATTATCATCCCAATTTATCTCACAAATGGCATCCCAATTTGTCTCTCTTTTTAGGGGATTCATTGGGGTTTTGGAGTGGGTCCTATTCGGTGCGGATATGCAACTCCAAGAACACAGATGCTGTGTTGTTTGCCTCATCAAGAGCCTCGAACCCCCCACAGATGTGCTCATTTCCCTAGGCAAGGGGTGGAAATGACATGCCTCTGCGCAGAACTTGGACACCCCCCACTAATGATATAGAAATGCATAACTAAGTAATTCTGCTGGGGACAGATCCTGTCTCATTTGGCAAGATTTTTGTTTATATGTACGCGGCTGTATGACTCAGTGGCCTTTTGTTGCTTTCGATTTTCAGCGGTAATTATGTTGAAATCAAAGGCGAAAAATAACACCCTATGTTGTTTGATCTATACGATAAAGTGTTAATGAATGTGCAGAATGTGAACACACTTGCTCAGGAGGGCACAGAACTGAGTCCAATTGAAAGAATAACAGTGTCTAATGCACCTCATCTGCCATTGATTGTGGTTCCTTCAATTGTCTGTTGTAATTATTTTGTTTGAGCACTGCAGAGAGCCACTGACCACAACCTTGCCCTGGGACATGCTGCCTTCAGAATAATAATAAAGTACGGGAAGAAAATTGAGGCCGGTCTCCACAGTCTCAGGTCTTTTATTCAACATGAGTCAGATAGCAGAATGTTTGTATCATTTTGTGAAACTTAAATTAAATCTAAGTAGATGAGAGCAGGCCCCCATTACTCAGAGGACTTTGTTTCAGTGCAGGAGGAGAAAGGAGGAGAAATTTAATATGACTGAAACAAGCGTTTGTGTTGGCAGTGTTGATTGTCTGTATGAGAGGGGTTTAGAAGAAGCTAGGCCAAACTGAACCACTGGAGTGAGCTCTGGGGATAAGTTGAAGGATTAAGGGAAAAAGGGAGGATGGTGGGGACTGGGAAAAGAAGTTTCAAAAGAGAGAGAGAGGGCGAGGGAAATGAAGATGAAGTGAGGCAGAGAGAAAAAGGGAAACTGTCTAGAACGTGTTGAGACGGAGGATGAATGTTTGAGGCTATAGCCTTTAAAAACTCCAATAAAGCCAGCTGGCTCCTGGCTGCATTGGAAAATGGAAAAAAGGAGGCTTTGAGTGGCGAGCGAGTCC
>OMNW01009651.1:20054-35990 GCA_900303245.1 Selene dorsalis
AGTCCAGGGGCCAGTGGAGCGAGGCGGGGCCCGGTGAGGCCGAGCGGTGGGGCAGCCGTCTGCTGTGAGCGAGAAGTCATTTACAATAGTTAAGGCGGGGTGAGCTGCACTTAGCCGGGCCAAGAAATAACTGCAGCTTTCATTGTACAGTCTTCAACACGACTCCAATCCATCATGTGTTTGTAATGAAACACTAGATATGCACAATGCAGAATTATTCATCATTTTCCTACAACATGAATATAGGCATGCTTTCAGATGTGCCTTTCTCTTTCACTGCCTATACGCATGACTTATAAACGGCATGCACATCCTTAAAAGCAGCATGAGGTGAAGTTGCAAAGGAAATGAGTGTGCTGGCCAATGATATACCAGTCCTGTCTGGCCAGGCTGCAGTAATGAGTGAAGAGTCCTGCTGTGGCCTCACCGTCTCTTTCTCTGAACCTTTGGCATTAACATCTTTTCTCAAAGTCAGGCAAAGACAGCAAAAGTACCTTGTGTACCTCCACTGTCAACCTCAAAGATGGAGCTGTACCCTCTAAGTCAGCCGTTCCTATCCTTTTTTGGGTATGTGACTCCTTGAGGAAATAAGGCAGCATTGGGGAATGTGCTTATTTGCTGCTTTTCTGAGAGATAACCTCTGTCTGAAGTGGAACAAAATGCACCTGCAAACACCTGTGAGGTGGAATAATTAACATGTTTGTTTAACCTGTGCACAAACACATATTTTAAAATGATCATCTATGTTTCAGGGAAGTCACATGTTGGAGGTATTTTTTCGACTAAAAAAGAGAAAAGAACAAAACATCTAGCAGCACTGGGTGTTCGTAGTATCCCAAAGTAATGTGTCACCATAGCAACATTACCAGTTTTGGTACCGATGCGTCTCTATATAGAGACAGAAAGCAAACCCTGCTCTAACCACCCATATGTGGTAACTCAAAACATAATCAGAGATGCTGCTGAGGTCAAACTCATTAGAAAAACTACCAAAGGTGAAATCTACCACCTGTTGATAATCCACCTGTTGATACATGGATGATGTGATGAGGTCATGACATTGTATTTTGACTATATTCTCCACAGCAAACGTGTTCACATTGTGTTACTGTTGTAACATACTGTAGATCAGTATGAGTATGAAGGTGAGATTCTTCAACTTCCTTTGCGTTGTGTTCACTGTGAAGAGTCTGTGATGGCATTAGAAATTTCCAGGAGATAAGCAGCATAAGCAGCCCATGCTGGCATAACACTGTGTAGCTAATCTCTGTGGTAGTGCAGTTTGTGTAGCTTCATTTTGGAGGCAGTGCGTATCAGTAAGGTATAACGTAGCTGCAGCTGACAAACTGTAAACCCTTGACAGAAAACTGTAAGTGGATGTGGTTTATGAGCTCTTTCTAGTACCAGATAAGGAAAACACAGAAGCTCAGCATCTGGAAAATAGATGATTTTTTTTTCTGCTTTCAAATCCTATTAATCATCTTGCTTCCTCTCAGATTTATCTTGCGATTCTTCGGGGGGTCCCGACCACCTGGTTAGGAACCATCGCTGTACGCCACTAGCGCTTCAGGTATCTGCTCTTAAATTGCTGTGGCATGAGAAACCGTCTCTCTCGGGAGAAAAAGCTGTTTATTTTTGGAGCATGAACAACATTATGCAGGCCGAAAGCATCTCCTCGGGGTATAATCAATGTTTGAATATATTTAGGGGAAAAAATAATAATAAAAATAAGTGTGAACCTCATCTCAATTTCCTGATAACATGAAGTGTGGAAAAGTTGTCAAGTGAAAACAGAGGAGAGTTATTTCTCTGCCAGAGCACTCTGAATATTTCTTCCGCCGTCTTGTCTTCTTGGCAACAGGGCCTTCTCGCTGTGATCTGCAAGTCTGGGGCAGGATAGGCTCCATTGGAGGAAGTGCCATCGCTGGTGCTGAGCGTTGCAGACGAGGGTGAAAAGGTGCTGTATGTTAGACTGTGAACAACCACGGCGAGGGCGTGAGTCAGGGGATTTGGCCTGAATTAAGAGCCTGTGCCGCACTGAGAGATGGGGTTCACCTCGCCGCTACCCATAAATCCCAAATGCTCTCATTATTAAGTGAATTCATCTTGTCAGGGGCCAGGACATGGCTCAATTGAGGCTCCAGATTGCCGTCCAGCTTTATCGAGTGGTCTCTCTCCCCTCAGACAGAGGGAGGAGATGCCCTTGCCAAACGAGGCTAGCCCTGTGACGGCCGCCATTGACATCTTTACAGCTTCATCCTCCACTGACTTTGCATATGCTTACGCCACATACTCTCACATTGTGCTGAGTCACAGTGATTTGGGACCAGGAATTTGTTTTGTTATGGATGGGAATAGATGCGAGTGTGTTTGTGTGTGTGTGTGTGTTTGTGTGTGTGTGTTTGTGTGCGAGTGTGTAAATGTGCTTGTCTGCTCAATACATTCATTTATCTTGCAAAGTTATGCTTTGTATCCCTTTGTTTTGTTTTTTTTGGCACCAAAATCACAATGAAAGACCAGTCAGCCAAGTTACTGTGATCATTTTAATATCACCCTCTTGTTGACTTTTTCTGCAAATGCACAGAAATCAAAGTGCAAACATAAAAAAAGAACAAAAAAACACAGCACCTCTTTCTCTCCATGTGTCTGTGCTTTTCTGTGGGTGTTTTATCATTAATCTGCTTTGCATCCTATTTAACATAACTATCAGTGAGAGAGGAGCCCCGTCTCCAATCCTGCTGGTTAGCAGACTGAAGCCAGCATGGCCACTGTTGCATCCATGCTTGTCACTCTAGGTGTGTTATCATTAACGGAAGGCAGATAGCAGGGAGAGACGAAACACGTGGCCACTCGGCCGTCAATTTGGCAACTGCCTCTGCCTCTGCCTCTCCCTCTCTCTCTCCGCGTGTGAAACTGTGCAATGTGGTTTTCATCAGCGTGCCGCAGAGTTCAGTCTGTCTATGTGGAGGTGTTTTTTTTGTTGTTGTTGTTGTTTGTTTGTGTTTTAAGGTGGCTGAGTGGTCTGCATGATAAGCTGGGGGCAGGATTTCTTTGTGAGCAGGTTTATCCTTGGCTCTGTGTTCTCAGGGAGAAGGAAACCATTTGCAGTTTTAGTTAATTTTCTTGTTTGTTCAGGCTCAGCTGGCCATTTGGCTGGATCGGGGGGGGTTGCTACAGTGAATGCTGCAGCCAGATTTAAATGCATGGTAGCTGTTTGTTTGTAGCTGTGTTTAAGAATGATGTTACTGTGGGTGAAGCACAGGGGTTTATAATGTTTTCATACTGTGAGAGCAGATGGTACCTTTGCATGTAGAATGTGGGGTTACATTGCAAACACATTTTTTATGTGTCGGTGTGATGTGTGGATCCTTGTGGCCTAACGAGGATCAAGGTGAATGTTTCTTCACATCATAATACATTTGTTATGAAACCTGTTTTATAGATATACTCTTTAACATTGAGCTAGAGGTCTTCAATTCTTCCTATTCATGGTGAATCGCTAAATTTCTTTAGACACTTCTGCCAATGGATGGCACCATTGTGAAATTGGTAATAGCAGCATAGACTTTTTATTACAGACTTTATTGCGTTGCCTGAGTGCAGATTTCATTCTCTTCACATGAGAGCATGTATTAGAACGCAGTAACTGAACTTTGAACCTCAATGATGGATGTAGTTTCCATGAGATTAACTACTTAGCAACTGTGAAGCTCAGGGTGCAGCTGTGCATGTTGGTTTGTGGCAGGCATTAGTTCAATTATGCAAAATTTGAACTCTTAAGAAAATGTAGTTGAACAAGTTACATAAAAATTAGCCATAGAGACCAAAATCACCTCTGCACCAGGCTGTAAACATGTTTGTTTCTACTTTTAAGTTGGGTATTTTAACATGGGAGATTATGTGGATTGATTATCAGAAGTTGCTTCTTGGATAACTGCCCTTTGCCACCACAGGAAGTTTAAGGAACAAACCTTACCTGCGTTTCAGACTAGGTTTTAAATTTAGTTTCGCAGCCAAAATTTTTGCTGCCAAAAAAAGTCTTTCTTCTGTATTATTTTCCAGCACTATCAGGGTGGAGTTTGCAGGGTTGACTATCTTTGCAGGGAAGCATGAACAAGAACAAGAGTTCCTGCAGCACCATATTTCCAAAATGAACTATTGTGTTTTATTTGTAGATGATTTTTTTTCTGCAAGTTATTAGCATTTGTGTTGTCAGAGTCCCAAAGAGTTTTTTCTCTGTCTTTTTGCTTCTGTGTTCTTACATTGTATCATGTTGAGCTGTCAATTTATTTTGGGCGTTCGCTTCTTTTTATGTTGGAGCAGAGTCTTTTGAATAAAGAGGGATTTGAGTAAAAGTCTCTGTACCTCTCTCTCCTTAAATCCTCCACACCCTCGTTACCAAATACCAAGCATTTTGAAGTTCTCCAAAATAAACTCACCCTCACTATTCTCTGCGTGCTGCACAGTCTGCAGTGCTGAAACCTGCCACACACGCTGTTCGCACAACATAAACGATATCTCTCGAACCATTCACTGTCGCTACACCTCCCCATTTACAGGAAGAGATCTTGCAGATAACCCACTATCTGAAAAATTAGAATAGTCACTCAGGCTGCTCCTCTTCAGCACATTCTTTATAACTGCTGCAGATTTGTGACAGTCTCAGCCGCCAGGATTCAATTTAAATCTCCACTTGACATGCTGAGTATGAGGTGGTCCTTCAGAAAAATCTTTTTTTTTTTTTGCCGGGGTGACAAGGATTTTCCAGCAAGTGTATTTGCTGAGTGCAGTACCTGATTTGGAAATGCCCTTATGTGCAGAGCTTGACCTTGCACTCTCGCTTTTACAGTGCAGCCAAATGAGTGGCATTTTCAAAGCGACTGCAGCTACTGATGACTTTCATAGTTGCACGGCTTTACTTCCTCATCAAGCCTAAATGTCAGGCGCCGCCACAGATGGAAGAGCTGGAGTCATTTAACATAGCTCATGACAGTAAACACAGGTACCGCCATCAAGCATGAACTGCTACAGGCACAACAATTTGGGAGCAGATGTCAGCAGCAAATAAAGAGCTCTTAAAATCACATATCATAAACCTTGAAATCTCCCAGCTTGGTTCAAAATACTAAAAGCTGTTGACCTCAAGGTATTGTAGTGCAGCGTGCAACACAGTCATTCACCACATTTACTCTGCAGTGTGTGACTCAGCAGCTTTATGAGAAATAAAGGTGTGAATCACACAAGAGAGGTGAGATTGGAATTGCTGAGGGGCGTGCACTGAAAATGAACAAATGCTGCGAGCTCACAGTCAGTCAGTAGGATTAATGAAGCCTTATTACGACACTGTGGTGAGATGTCTGATAAGCCAGACAGCCAGACAAGTGTATACAAGATTTTAACTTTGCACGCAGTGGCGAAAGAATTTAGATTTTTTCCAGTCAAGGCTGCAGCCAGCGTTATCAATTGATATATTGTATTGATTAATCTTGAGTCTTTAGTCAGGAAATTGTCAGGAAGTCCTTAAAAATGCTCAGGGTAATCTCCCTAAACCAACTAAATGATAAGTAGTTGTAAGTAGCAACCAACAAATGTTTGGTATGTTTGTTGAACTTCAAGTTAAATCAGTTATCAAAACTGTTGTTGATTCATTTTTGTGGTTAGCTCATCAATTAATAGACTTGTTTCGACACCACATTGGGTAGAGTGTCATGTTTTCAGGCAGGTTTATCTGTCTCACATCAGTAGTAAACAGGCCTTTGAAACTAATGATTAATCAGTTAGGAAATTATTTGATTGGTACCTGTTTGATCATCCATGAATCATTTGTAATGGTTTTCTGCTTTGATTGTTTACAACAAGAGGAAACTAAATATCTTTTGATTTTGTACCAGACAAACAATGTGAATTTGGATCTTAAGGAAAACAATTTTGTTTTTGTTTTTTTTACAGACAAAATAACTGATTAATTAATGAAGGATACAATCAACAGATTATTTGATTGTGAAAATACTCACTTGCCTCAGTAGATATAAGAAGAGAGCTGTAACTCTACCCATCTCATTAGATTTACTATAGTGTGGCAACTTAACTGTTGAGCACAGTGACTTTCTCTGCTCATTACCATTACCAACTCAGTATCCTGATTCCTGCCATCTATGTATATACCATATGTATATTCTGCATATAGGACATCATGCCTAATCCATACATGATTTGGACGATGACGATAATGATGATGATGGTGGTGACGGTGAGCACTAAGGGTGGGCAGAAATAAAGGCATGGTGATACAGGTTAGGTGGAAACCGCAGTGAGAGGCTCAGCTTCCTCCACTGTGAGGAAACCTCAGTGACACCTGCTGGCAGCACGACAAGCATTAGCACGCCTCCTGTAATCACAGCGTTCATCTGAATTCCACCAACAGCTAGGCGTCACTTTCTTTACTCAACCAGTTTAAGTACCGGCTACATTTACATATCCCCAGAGGCCTCCCTCTGGAGAGACGCTGAATGTGACATGAAATGGGGAGAGTACACAAGGATTACAGAATACACAGATAATAATAATTTTTAAAAAACGATTTCACTGACTGTAGTCCAGCACAGCATGCAATTTAAATATCATGACAAACATGTGCAGATGCTGCTGTGGCCTGCTGGATTTACAGTGCTGTGCAGGATTTTCTACACTGACACTGTGCAGACATGATGTAACACCGCCATCTAGTGTTTAAAAGGGAATAAATGAACTCAAGGTAAATTTCAGTGATTATTTACTTTCCTAAAGATTGCTTCTACATCCAAACGCAGCTTGTTGTACATAAACTATTTTATGTGGCAGATGTTTTACAGCTGTAATTATAATAAATGCAGGCTATGATCTCATAAAATCTGCAGGGGCTTGTGAAGAGGCTGTATGTGCACCGTAGTGAAAACCTGAGGGATGCACAAGGCCTAAGGCTGAACAGGAGCCCTGCAACATGACACAGATCATAGATATTTTTTTACAGCAGAAGTTCATATTCAAGTTTGTGTCATTGTACAAGACCAGTATTGACAGAGTTATTTCCATCAAGTCTGAGGAGGTAGACAACGCTGTTAAAGATTCAGGACACGCCTTCATGTGTTGCATCAGCACAGTAACATGATCTGTGTTCTTACATCTTAAAAACCCTTTTTCCAAAGTCAAACCATTTATTTGATATTCATTGAATGGACAGGCAGTGCCCAGACCCATACATCAAGTAGACAAACAGTGTTATTCAGTTTCTGCTGAATACGCTTGCGACCTGCTAATGGCTCCCTCCACTGGTTCAGATTCAGGCAGCAGTGTTTTATTTCAGAGAGAGAAGACGAGCAGTTTGCAAAGGGAATAAGACGGAGGCTATCTGTGTCAATCTAGAACGACCGTTGACGCACACAAGGACAAACAGTGACACCAATGTTTAGCTCCTTACTGTGACAGCCTTGAAAGACCTTCACAGTAAATTCATAACTTTATTCATATGACTGAGAAGATAAAAGTGCCAGGAGTGCCCATATAAAGAACTTCTCTCTAAAAACAACCCTTTGTACTGTATACTAAATGCCTATTATCTATCTTCATTTAACTCGTCCTCTCTTTACTCTTCCATTTATTCATCCATTTTCTACTTGACCCTTGACCTTCCATTTCTTTTATTTATAAATGATTCATTTATGTTGAACAGATGGATCCAGGCTTTAAACATCATCTTTGTAAAACCGATGTAAGATTAGGTTATCCACAAACGACCATTTTTTTCTGATTAAATATTGAAAGAAGATGGAATATGTGTTGGTGCAGTAAGACTGAAAAATAAGACCATGTGTGTCCCCATTGAGATTCATTTGAATAGTTGGCAGAAATTCACTTCAGTCAAACTAAATAAAAGAGTTGCTTAATTGTAAAATGAGCAACAATTTGTAACATTGTATTTAATCAGATTTGGAAGTTATGGGGTAATTTTAATTGAAATCTGCTTTATAGGTAATTTTCACTTTAGGAAACAAGTTGTCTTAATAAACTGGAGACCCTCCTTTGAGATCGCATGCTCAATTTGCATTCTTATGTAGCATGAAATGTGGCATGAAATTTCTGATAATAAAACTCAGCATCTGAGCTCTCGTGGAATACACAAATAAACCGATTGTAATTAAATAACCCAGTGCTGGTAAATTAATACCATAGTAGCAGTTATACTCATTGATTTATATCACTAAAATACAGGTAAAAACACACACACACACACACACACACAGACATATATATATATAGTGTCTTTCATATGTGAAAACCTTATATTGCAGTTTCAGTGCGTTAAATCCTCATCAAATATATGTACATACAAAACACATCAAATAGAGCCACAACACACTCATCTTATCCTACCTCTCCCATACATAAAATGTCTTATCACCACCTGACATATGGGTGCATTCCTGTTGCCCCGTACATGAGGAGCACTATGAAATCTTCAAACACACAGGAAGCTCCTCATGCCTTCACAAGCCACTGGATTTTTCAGCATATGTCTCCTATTATGTCTCCACCACAGCTGATCAGTTGCATACACAATAAAGCAAATGTATGCAAATTTATATGTGTTGCAGTGATGAGCTGGGCTCCGATGACAATCAGGCAAAACTTTAATCACTAGTTTTACCAATTTCAAATGACACTTTAAAACATGGTATGAACATATTATCATGATAGAATTCTAGCAACATTGAATTATTGTGCAGCGCCACCTTATATTATAATTGTATAGTGTTACAGGCAAATTGCATTGCATTGATTTAATGAGCTGCAGGGTAACATCAAACAAGACAGAACTTCACACAGTGTACACACACTGAATCAAGCTTTGTACATCTGCTTGTTATTATTTTAGTGTTAAATAGTAGACAAAAATGACTCTACCCATCTTTTGGACACCAATGTAAATCCTAAATCATACAGCTATCTGTCTGTAATTGACTCACTCATAAAATCGAGGCCTCTGCTTGCTAACCGGTTAGCTAAGCATTGATGAGGTGGTGTAACAAATTGCTTCACTGCTCATTAAAAGCAGCAATAAACATTAAAGAGCCAATAACTGAACAAGCTGTCTTACCTTGAAGCAGGTGTTTGTTCTTATCTTTCCTCTGTTCAGAATTAAACATCTAATTCCACGAGACTGAACAGATTTGTCTTGTGGATTAGTTCGCTCCAGATATCACAACCTGAAAAACAACATAGCTTAGGAAACCTCTGTGTCTAAGACAGCCAAACTGAAACTTCCTCCCCATATAAGCCTCCGTGTTTTCATCCCCCCTGACCTTTTGACAAAGTTTTTCACTCCATCACCATCTTCCTCAGAGTTAAGGTTGTAGCTGTGTGTTTCCTTATGTTGGTAGTTCAGTTTCTAACAATGTTTGGGTTGGTCTGTATTATAACACCATGGCTTGGTTACTTTATTATTCCAATATATCATTTATTTGTGTGTCATGTTTATCAATAATTACGGTTATATTAAGTAATGCACTGTCTATACTATACTAACTCTTGACTCTTAAGTCATACTGTATATATGTAGATGAGTTATTTGTTATGTGTTCAAAATAATCTACCACTATACTATATTTACAAATTGTCAGAACCAAGAAGCATTCACGCTCTTCTGAATACCAGCTTCTATATGATGGATAGTATCCATGAAGACACTTCATCAGTGCACTTTATACACATCTCATCAGGCTTCACTAATGTATCCTGAGTCAAGCCATCATCATAACAGCAGGTTTCTCTTTTTACTATTCATACGCCTTTTTATGTATCCTTTACTTAGCCAGGAAGGTGTCACTGAGATAAAAGAGTCCTGGTCAAGATGTCAGCACAAGCCGTGCTTAAACAAGTCGTAATAACGCTCCTGTAACAAACGAACAGTTCCATCTGTGCCACTCACACCGTCAGCGTTGGGGGTCAAAAGGGGCTTTATTGGTTCTGACCTCATTTAAAAATTCATTATAACTTTTAATTAGCAATTTCAATTCTCAAAAGTTTAATTTCTGCACAAGCAGTACAATACTGATTTTTTAAGAGGTTCAAACACCTAAAACACTGGTTTATTTCTACTTTCATAAACAGACCTCACTGTACCAGCATGCGATTCTTGAGTAGCGCAGTTTGCTGTGCATATTTACGCCACCACAGGGTCCTGTCAACTGTTGCTGTTGTTCATTAAATAATGCAGGTAGGAGTTTACAACAAATAAATCCATGATGCCCCTCTTGTTGCTGTCATATGTAAAACAGTATACAGGTGGTAATACTTAACTGAATACATGCCAAATTGTCTCCATTGATATAAACACAGGTTTAGTCCAGTATACAAATGCCATGTGGATTGGAGTTCAGTGCCCCACAACAATCAGAATTGATTATGATTATGTTGCTGAATATGGACAGATGAATCATACTTAAGATTCAAGTCTATTGCTCCTCAGTAGAGGGCTGCGGTGCAGAAGATCTTGTTCTCCTAACCAAGTCTTTTGAATGCACAGGATGTTACCATCCCCGAATGGCTCTTCACCCACAAAGCTCCCCAGCCAGAAATGAAGTAGGGATGTTGCAATTACATGTTGTGAATAATAAGATCTTGGACAGCTCTGGAGCAGAATGCCCATGAAATGTATTTCATAATTAAAATGTTCTCGGTGTCAAACATTTCATAAAATGTTTAGTAGCACAGAGAAATATATTTTGGAAAGACTTTATTAGTGCCACGATGATGCATTCCTTCCCAAGTGTTGCAAATTAATGTTGGTAATGATATTCTAATGATGCTCTAATCATATTTTAATTATTCTGTTCCATTTTGTTAGTTTCATAGTATGAGATGCATTTTGTGGCATGGAAAGTGACACTCGGTCCTAATGTGCATTTGTCCATGCCTCTAAAAGCCGTCTCACATCTTGGATTTTTTCTTCTTCTGAGAATGAAGCAGCAGTCTAGTCTCATTATCAACCTACATTTTCATACAAAGTGTAGCGTCTGGCTCACAGTAACCCATGCTGGTTCTGCATCCCTAAGTCCAGGAGAGTTCCCATGTTCTCCCTTTAGAATCTCTACCCCAGTATCTCAATCTGAAAAGGTCAACACAGACAGAAAGGTCAGGTGTGATCGAGCTGAGCTTCACCCCACTGAGAACACCACCAGTGATGATTTTATCACAGTGGACAGACAAAGTTCTCCTGTGTATGTAGTCAGGGAGTAGAAGGTGGGTGGTTTTTCCATTTAACCACAGAGATGTGTTTATTTCCTGGCAGATGACACACGTGACTGAAATGTCTCCTGAGTCATACGTCTGTCTGCCCTCCTGAGAAAACACCTCAGACTGACTCATCTTTTCCCACTCTTACAGACAGTGCACTGTGTCCTTTGCACCACATGATGGCGCTACTGCATCAGCTTTTACAGGTTCAGAACCACTAAGTAAGATGGAAAATATTTGTGTGCTAAAAGCAGGTGGGGGTTGTTATTGTGATTCAGCTCCCCTCCACGAGAGTGAGACTTCTCTGAGGCAAGCAGGATATTTTTCAAAGATGGATTTTGAAGCAGCAACAAATGAAAAGCCTTTGGGTGTTATGAATTTGATTTAGTAGCTTAATTCTCAAGTGAGTCTAAAAAAAAGGAGGAGGGGGTTAAAAACATTCATATACAGTAGTTCACACAGAGTCACACAGTAAATTATATGTTCAAGGGCAACAAATTGCCACCTGAAAGCCTGTTTACTGTTACACGGCAGCCATCCACACAGACAGCCCCTGGGCTCTCCTTACTCTTTACTGAGATATTCCTGACCCCAACTCAAGTCAACAACTTGTTTGAACAGGATGGATGTTTATACACATTAAATAGCATCTGCTGCACTCATATGCTTTATATGACTTGGTGAGGCTGCTTGTACAAGGAAGCTTTGTTGAGTCAGTTTCAAGTTGATGAACTTCTGCTGCGTACGTACAGTTGACCGGCTCAAACTAAAATGAATGTCATGTAGTCTGAGCCATGACGGTGAATTACTGAATAAGCAGGTCTTCACAGGAAGACTGCTGAGTGTGATTATGTGCAGCCTAACAGTGAACAGTGGTTTGGAGCTGTGTGACTGATGAGTAGGCCTAAAGCCCTGTCCACATTGCTGCGTATACAAACAGCCTAAATATGAGTTTTGCACAGGAATTATGCTATTTTTGTTCACAGAAAATCCATAAATAGGCTATCCTCTGAATAAACTATAACGTACAGCTGTAAAATGCAATAAAGTCAACAGGACTTAAAGATATAGTTTACTTATGCTGGGAACTGCTGTTTACTGTTCTTGATTAGTTTTTAATTTAACCCTGCAGGCCATCAGTGGAAGTACTGGTTCTACAACACTGCACACAATTGCACAATTTCTCACACTGCTCTTATGAGGTATCTACTGTAACCTTACAGAGACTATTGATTTATTTGACAAGGTGAGCTTTTGAGAAATCAAATCCTTAGTTCACCCCAGCACCCAGGGACTTTCATTTGAACTAACCACAACCACGGCAACACTTTCACTTTTGATTTCCTTGTTTTATTGAATATATTCTGTTGTTTTACGTTGATGTTTTAAGCAGGATAGTCTGTCCAGACATATTCCCCCACTGCTCTGAGTTCATTTAGATATAGATAAAACATCGGATATCGATGCTATTTGGTTTTTCTTATCGGCTAAATGAGGAGTAGTTCGTGCTGATTGCATTGGGAAAGGGGAATATGAGACCATTAATCTTTTAGGTGGTTGGAGATGAGTAATGCTGGAGCTGCTCTTGAGTATCGGTGGGTGTCACGGTCAATTCCTATATGTGTGTGAGGTCTGCATATGACATTAGGCTTTATGTTATGTCTTGGAAAGGATCTGCCCTGCACCGATGCTGCTGTGCCAGTGTGAAGGTCGAACAGAGTGTCATCCTTCTGGAGGGGGGGGGTTGTGACCTCGCCTCGGTGGCATCGGTGCATGCCACCGTCTGAGCCCGCCTGCAGTACAACAACCCGACACTGGTTCGCGCACTGCAGCTTCCACTTCCATATGACTCCCCCAGCACCGTCTGCATCAGCCGTAGTCAAGCCAGACAACCAGAGGCGGAAGTCACAGCGTTGCGCCTCCAATATAAAAGACATTAAACAACAAACTATCATTTATGTATCATACAGTCACTTTATTTTAAAATTCTCATCAAGATGTTATGGGAAAAGAAAGTATGTTTGAATTAAACACAGAAAGGGGAGTCAAAAACAACAACAGAGGCAGTTCATGATGTTTGACACAAACAACAATATTATATTTCAGTACAAGATAGATAGATAGATAGATAGATAGATAGATAGATAGATAGATAGATAGATAGATAGATAGATGTGACTCATTTAGTAGCATAACAAATGCATGAATTCTGATAAAGTAACTATGTCACCAAATTCAAACAAAGAAAATAATTTGTTTCCATTCCAAGCTTGTTTATGCTTTATGTAATTCTGTAAGTATGTACCTGTATGTATGCACTTATTTGTTTATGTTTTTATTGGTTTATTTTGTTTTTACCTTCTCTATTTATGCATCTATTTGTTTGTTTGCTGATTTATCTATGTATTATTCATTTGGCCAACTAACAGACTGACTGACTGAATTGAGGCTATTATTTTGAAAAGTCCAGACAGGATGTTGAGTCCCTTCCCTCTCTAGTCTGGTTGACACCGGCCATCCAGCAGATCCCCACAGAGCACCCTAGACTGCCGTATTCGGAGATCCCAGCTCCGCCAGTTCCTGTTTCCGCCGCAGCCGTTCTCTCTCCGTTTTCTGGAGCAACAAATTTCGACTGCCCCTGCGTCAGACCCTGCCTCCGCAGCCCGTCCGGTCGGATGCCGCTGGAAGCCGGCGTATCATGACAAGGTAAGATAACAATAACGCTCCTGCATGGCGGAAATGTTAAGAAGGGAGCAGCGACGGACGCAGAGCTCAGCCCATAGATTCCCCCGCTACATCCCCCGGCCTGTTGACTGCTGCTGCGTCGCTGCTGCTGCTGCTGAGATCACGGTGACCACATAGCGGTCACGGTATGTAGGGATACCTCGGACCCGTTATACCCACAGCAGCTAAGCGGCTATTTTTTTTTTCCGCTTTTCTTTCAGACGGACGTCGGAGCTGATACTCAACGTACGTTACATCCTCACTAACTCACCCGCGTCCTCCTTTGCTGCGTTGTTGAGAGACGGGCAAGTGGGCATGTTCAAAAACAATTTGGTTTACGGTGATATCCGCTTAACGTCCGGGAATAGTTAGCCCTGATACCTGGTGTTAGACCCGGGGGCTTTACCGTTACCTGGACTCGGGCAGTGTGAATGAACGGGAAATCAAAGCGCGTTTCAGTTGGCAGCCTTATTAACGGCTAAGGGCATCAACAGTGCTGGGAGCGTGTAGCCTCTAAGCTAGCTGCGTCTGTTTTCTGTCGTGTCGTCGGCATCTTCGACTTGATATACGGCTTCAATGAGAGGCAAATGACGTTTGACCTCCACCTTTGTACACACAACGTGAAAATGAAGACGCGTGACACAGGAGGTGTAATGACAAGTGTGTGTGTGTGTGTGTGCGCGCGCGCGTCTCTATCTATCTCTCTTTCTTTCTCTTTCTCTCTCTCTCTGTCATTTAGTGTCTTTTCCTTCATTGTGTTTTATGTGTGGCGAATAGACAAAGCTGCCTGTGTTTCAGCCTCAGTGCTGCTGGCTACCATGAGGAGTGCTTTGTAACAATCACCCCATCCAGGTGTGCGTTTGTTTGCCGTGTCTGGTGGTGTTGTTGACTGTGTAATAAAGTCCTTCTGATAGGTGATTATGAAATGAAATGGCTCAGATAGTCCACAGAGGAGTCTGCCTCACCATCACCCTCCTCACACACAGAGCCACTCCACAGAGCCCTGATGATGGCGATGTGATGATAATGTGGATGGCAGCTCCCGCATTACACAGACAGTTGTGTTTGTGTTTCTGTGTTTCTGTGGAGTTCAGCTGACTGGTGGTGCCAGTGCTGGGAATAGTTAAGGTTCACTTCCCCAGCAGGGGCACCCATTAGAGGCTGCAGGCCTTCAACATGCCACCAGTTGGCATGTCAAAAATGTAGGTGGGTGTAACACTGTCATGATTACAGAACAAAAGCCAGAATCAAAGCATGTCAAGGAAGAGTACAGTACAAGAGGACAGTTTTAATATGAGAGTTTGAATGGAAAATTAGCTAGCTATCCTGTAGCATGTGGCTACAAGGTGTATTTCTTTTGTGCACAAATGATTTTTCTTTCTTTGACAGAAAATGGTTTGACGATAAATTATGTTGTGCAGTGCCACGATTATCCCCAAGTTTCGATCCCTCTGCAGCCAGTGTCCATTGTGTCCTCATTTGAATTGTAGCTGCTGACAAGGGAGAAACTCAACACCTATGGACGACTAATGCATCATTAATGTTATCTAATAAAGTCAGCCTTGGTAACTGGAACCAGATTGATTGAGTTAGTAGCCCTAATCCATTCATGAATAAGTAAACAGGCGTGTATATATATATATATATATATGTACTGCGGTGACAGCAGCCTATGTCTGTGCCACAGCAGGCGAGCTGTTGTCTTGGATCCCAGTGCCAGGGACTGTGCTGCTACAGATAGACGCCTGTTTGAATTTCAACTGCTTAAAAACTGTCAGGGGCCAATTATTTTACATAAAGAAAAGTGACTCATGCTTTGGCAACAATTTGCTTTGATCTGGGCTTTGCCATTTTTGGAATGAATAGGCATAGCCATGGGTGGACCCATTTATATCTGCCCAGTGCAAATAATAACATCAGAGCCGTTCATTTTAAGCTGGG
>OMNW01009652.1:0-21375 GCA_900303245.1 Selene dorsalis
TTTACCATGTACCAATGTGGAATCCAGCCCCTCCACAGATGCAACATGTAGTTATGCAACACATGTCATAAATACACACGTTAACAGATGCATCATGTAAACAATGTGACCACCTGGATTCAATTCAATATGCATGACTGCACACACACATGTACTCACACACACATTCTTCTGCTGGGCTTTCACTGTATGCATTTCGCAGTGGTCCGTTGGGTCCCTGCAGCTCGGAGGGTGTCAACCTATGTGCACATGGGGAAATGAAACAATGATGTTACAGAAGTGTCTTTGTTCACATTGCATTACATAAAACACTTTTATTTTTATTACTTTTATTTAATGCTGCTTCTGATTATTAGTTTATGTAGAAAGTAAAGACTTAATTATCTCAGTTCACAGAATGATACAGAATTACACAATTCCTTTTATTCATGAATGGCAAAAATCACTAAATGTTCACTCATTCAGTGAGTCAAAACAGTCAAGTCAGCCTGTAACATGTCTTATGTTACATGAAATTATTAATGCAGTAGAGATAAAACAAGTCTTCTCTCTTTCTGTTTTCCAGAGCCACGTGAATATGACACACAGAGCATGCCTGATGTCCACGTCCACAGTAAGTACACTGAACTAAATCTAAAAATCAGGAATGGCTAGATGACAAACAGATATGTCATTGATTGATTGGTTGATTTGTGCTGATTTGGGGGTATTTGCCTAATTCCTTGAAAAGATATATCAAACACATAATGTTACAATGTTGTCATAGTGAGGGTCCCTTTACAAATAACTTGGTGTCTCAACCAATTAGCACAAACAGAGGCCAGTCTGAGCCCCCTATAGGGTTAATCCAGCATGTGTGTGGTCCTCTTAAAATCTATCCCGGAGGCATGCTGATGGATCTTAACTAGTTTGCTGCCTAGTGTACCTAAGTCTACAATCATATTTTGTCAGAATATTTGTTATGGTAATTCTAAACAGTGTGATAGTGTGAGTTCACTTTGATTATTGAATATTGGCATTAGACTATTACAATCATGCATTTACGCTTTGGAGTTTTGACTTACCCACAGTGGTCTGGGAGCAGAGCAAACGTTTCTGGTTAGTCTGGCACAGTCTGGTCTGTATTTTATTCACACTGGCACACCATGAGAACAAGAGAAGAGGCTTGTGGGAAGTTTGACTCAGGGAGAGACAAGATTGAGAAAATGTTTTTATTGGCCTGTTATTATTATATCATTAAATGCTGTTGCATGGGTTTGTATTAAAGTACAACTTACACATGCTGCAATTGTAATGAAGTAGACAGTAACTGTTCACAGTTGTTTACTGTCATTTCGTTGTCCTCAATGAGCTTCCAACTTTATCTGCTGATCTCTGAAGCTCAGTCTTGACCTTTCGTCTCTCTCTAAAGTTTCTCTTGTTCCCAGTCTCCCTCTGTGTATCCAAGAGGGAATTTACTCATAAACACTGTCATAAACATGGACTGAAAACACATAATGTTCCTTTCTTTTGGCCTGGTGGTTCTGTAATTTCTCTGCGTGATGGGAGAGGTGCAGTGTGCACCTCACTGTACAGACAAAAGTTTCTTTCTGTTTCCAGAAATCATGTGCTTTTCTTGTGCAGTTTTGGGTTAACGCTAACACGACTGCCCTCTTCATTAGCAGATGGATATGAGGAGCACAGTATGGATGCAACAGATTTACAGCACTACAAAGGGGTATGCTTTTCTTTGATATAATTCATCTTTCTCAGAGTTTCTTTGCTGTGCTAGCGTTTCCCTATTAAATGCCTAAATTTAGTTTGCTTAAGATTAATCAATCATCAGACAGCCTGCAGCTGGAGATAGTTACATTTTAGTAAGTTTGAATGCAGCAGAACACATTCCAGTGATGTGTATCACAAAGCAAGAAACATAAATCAGGTTTTATTCTCACAGCAGGACACTAGTAGTCCTGGTGTTTTTCTCTCTAGCAATCCACAAACAACACTGTAGCTTATTTACTTTGTTGCCCACACCTAACATCTATGCCCTTGATTAATTAAGGTATGTTTTGGTGAAATCAAAGCCTATCTGCAACACTGACACTTTAACTTAGGTTGAAATCATCATTTTGCATGCATATGTTTTTTGAAACAAGGCTCTGCTGTGCTCAGCACTGATCTCCGTCACGCTGACAGCTCCTTCCTCTGCTGAAAAGCAGAGGTGTTTTCTGCGCTTGTAATCTACGTGATATATCCCAGCCCACATGAACAACTGGAATGCACTGACAGCTGGTGACGTTGAATGTTAAGCACAGTCAAACCGGCACTGGCTGCCATGTAGTGTGGATAAATACCAGGCTGTCAGACATGATCGCGCACATAAAAGAGTCCAAGAGGAGTTGAAAGAGCCTCTGGTTCAAGCCCTGAGATCGTAAAAAGGGGCAGCAAGTCCACTGGAATTCATCATAAAACCAAGACTACTCTTGTTTATACCACAGTCTCTGTGTAGTGTAGGAGCTAAGCTTTGTTTATTTTCAATCACTGCAGCAGCTGTCAAGTAGGAAAAATGTTGTCAGGACTCTCGGGCTCTGCAGGGTCTCTGGATGCTGTTCGCAGTGTGACAAACAGTTAAGGTTTTATTTACATCGAACATGATAGACTCTTGATGGATGTCACAATGAGATGGACTACAAGAGGGCCAAGTGGGGCTTCCTGCATCCTCCGTGTGATTTCACTTAGACAGAGAGCCATCTGCTGGTCCACATACAGTACTGCCTTTTGAGCCACTGTAGATTAAATGTAGATTCAGTGTTTTCTTAATGATTCCTGGATAGAGTGAAAGTTCTTGCAACACTGGATTTGAAAAAGTCTCTACAAAAATAAGTCCCATTCCTCATAGGCCTCATAGCCAAATATCCAGAAGTTTTCTTGACCCCTCGTACTGTTTCTCACATATAACATTACATTCTACTGGCAGAGCTCAGCATCCACTTTTTCTGAAAAATATAAACCTATGAAGGATCTTTGTAAAGTGTGTAACAACACTGACCACTCTCTGAACACACTTAAACATTCTGTGCACTGTGAACAATGTGGATGAAAAAAAAATTTCTCCAATCTACACGAAGATGGTAGCCAGAAATAACTGATCCCCTTGAACCAAAATGTTGAATGTAACATATCATTTAATTTTAATTTTAAAAGTCAACTTTTGATATTGACTTCAAAATTTCAAAAGGTCAAAATGAAATAATAAATGTTTGGGCCCGTATGTAGATATGCAGATGGTCAGAAAAGAGTGTGATTCAAACACATGAGAAGAACATGTTAATGTAACTGTTGTTAACAACACACATAATGGTCCTCAAAGTGGGCTGATTAGGTTGTGCTGTGTGATCCTCTGTCATGCTGTGAAGGAAACAACACTGTCAGTGTGAGAAGTCTTTTGAAATGAGGAATCAGTCTTTGGGGTTGTACTCTTTCTCTTCTTTTCACGCTTAGTCATTCATCTTTATCCCCTGTCTTCACTGTCTCATCTCTGTCGGTGGTGGTGGTCCTTTCCGCTGTCAAAAGATCAAAAAGGCAAAAAGGCGGCTAACCGTCGATCCCTATGATTTTGGGCTGGACTGCGACTACTCTGTCGAGTCAAGAGGACACTCAAATCAGGTAGAAGCTGGCTAACTAACCACAACCAGTTTTTCCCCAGACTAACCTACATGTCTTCATATTAAGCTTGTCTTCCCTTTTCCAGCCTCTTTCTGTTTTCTTCTTTTCCAAACATCTGCTTTAGCAAGACAACATTTTAGTGTCAAGCATTCATTCTCTTACCTGGCTACAATTCAACCGTTGTGCACATCCAAATGTGCATGTTTGTGTGCAGTCTTGTCAGATCATTAATAGAATGTTCTGCGTAAAACCAAAAACACCACCATGGCTGAATCACAATTTGACAGTAAAATCTCCGGTGTTTATATCTTAAAAGTAAATCTTGTCCAGTGTGAAAGCCTGAAGAGCAGATGAGCTGCTGCGGTATTGGCAGCCACTGAGCATATCTCATCGATACAAACCAATGCCAGTAAAACCTTACAGATAAGGTCAGTTTTTACAGCTGTAATTGTATCAATTATCAAAACCTAGAGTTACAACAGTTCACTGCTTTGCCCCAGCTCTAATCTAATCTAATCATAACACTGCAGCTCATGTAGATCACGTAATGTTCTAATTACATTATGTCTATTATTAATAGACATAGATACAGAGATACATACATACCCTGTAATACCAAATATCCAAATACCATGTATTTGGATACATACATACATACATACATACATACATACAGATTATTAATAGACTATTAATAATATGTACAAGCATTTTCATGCAGACCCCCGATAGAAATATGTGCTGCAATTAATGATTCTACCTTCCTACCTACCTTACCATGTGAAAACTACATATCAGTTTAAAGGTTCTCTTATAATATAACATGGATTTATGCAGTGTTTAATAAATGTAAAGCAGCAGTGAGGCAAATTAAATTTTCCATTTAATGTTGCCAAAGTCATTCCCACTGCTTTCACCTCTTTGCTTTTTCTGACATGAACATTCACCCAGTTCAACCCTAACCCTCTTTTCCACCACTCTCTCCAACCTCACTCCCAGGCCTCAGGCTCTCTTGACTGCATGGCCATGGATGTTCGTGTGAGGCGGTCGACGCTTTCTGAAGCAGACATGGCCTCTGTTTTCCACCACATTTTGGAGGAGCAAAGCAGAGGTTTGGGCTTGGCAATGACTCTACAAAAGAGCAGCAAGAGATATTGCATAATGATATTATAGGGCTGATTAACAACATGTTAATCTCCAAAGATTGGCTAACTAGGCTACATATGCTGCGTTCGAGACAACTCAGAACTCCTGCTTGAACAAGTGCAATCGAATGCAACCTCAAGTCAGAGCTTCCACTCAGAAAAGTCGGAGAAAAAAATCTACCCAGACTTCTCAGAGAATCAGTTGTTTGACGCCACACAACAATCTGCCCCCATGCAGAACCACACTGTCAGTGGTAGAATGTCGATTAAAATGCATGTTAAATGCCAAAATACATGAAAACGTTATGAAATATACAATATTTACTTACGCCTACTCATGTTGTGGAACACAGTAAATCCATTTCTCTTTGATTTTAAATTATCTGTTTCATTATTTTAAAGCTTTGAAGATGCAAATTGGAGCTTTTAACAGGGAAATTATGAGTTCCGAGTTGTCTCAAACACAGCAAGAGTTGTTGCTGCTCAAGTCTTGTCCAGTTAACATATTAAAGTAATTAGTATTTGGTGATCTGATGTATTTTCCTATTGTTAACACCATACAACAACATAAAATACATCTGTAGTTAAATCTTTGGTTAATCAAATGAACATTCTAGCAAGTTAGCTACCTAGTTAACAGTGCCATTTTACAGTTTATATAAGTGAGCAGCATTTCAAAGTTGTGTTAGCAGGCCTACTTCCCTCTCTGAACATTTAATTAATGATTGTGTGCTACAATCTTTTTTCAATTATTTCATGCCATGCAGAAGGCTCATATGAATGGAGTATTAGGCTAGGAAGAGGAAATGGCTGATCTGCCAGTTGTATGATAGGTGAGAAGTGTAGGCATTACAAGCTTATAGCTTCAGCCTATACCTTTTTAGTGAAATTTACAAGAGTTGTTTCATTATGTTGCTTTGTTGTTGCTAATTTAGTTACCAAGTGATAAGGTGTGCTCTCCTTTGGATTGATTTGTCTCTCTATGAAGTTTTATTTGTAGTTTGTCTTTTTTGAGTTTGATGAAAAAGTGAATAAACAAATGTACATTTATAATTAAACATAAACCTACCCCTATGTTAACTGACCACAAATGAATAACACAATTAAATATACAGTGAAGTGTTGGATCCCTCTGCAGGAATGAACAGAGATCTCATGAAGATTCTATTGAGAGTTTTCACTTGGCAACCATTAGGTTTAGTTTTGCTTTGACCCCTAACTTTCAAAAAACCCAATAACTCTGTCTTTTTTCTTCTTCTTCTCTAGAGGACCCTTCATATTCAGACACCCGAACTCTCACGTCTCGTTCCGTCTCCCAGCTCAGCTACTCTTCATGTGGCAGTGGGAGTGTGGGGGGACCCCGGCGCAGCAGCAGCTATCTGCATGACTCTGAGGAGGAACATGACCACTTCCAGTCCTACCCATTCTACCAGTCCCACCCAGGCCTCTGCAGCCACACATATCAGGAGAGCCTGAACTCAGCGAACCCACAGCCACAGGTCTTTAATATGCTTCATATTAACATCTCTAATTAATCCTCAGTGCATTACATTCACTTGGGAGCTGCTGTGGGACACATGGATATAATTTGGATGGTTGTTATGGTCTTGTTTATTGTGAGAAAAGTCTTTATTATACATTTGTACATGCATACCACTAATATTCACACTTGGGCACACTAGACATTGAAAATTTGACACTTACAGTATATTATATGACATTCAATTTCCAAACCTAATCAATTCCCACTGCTCTCAGATGTCTCAGAATCAATGTTACTGACTCATGTGCAACTCATATGACTTTTAATGAAAGTTTAATGCTCAGGATTTGCCACACTTCACAGAAACCAGTCTTTTATCTCATTTTAACATGGGACAAATGGAACATAACATTTCCGATTACGTCATATTTTTAAACAATATTTTCTTTTAAAGATAGTGGAGCGGAGGAAGACACAGGACAATGATTAAAGTTTGACTACACGTCAGGCCTGAACTGACTGCAATGAGGCATGATGGAAATATTTCCCTTCATTTATATGAGCCCATTAAAGTGTTCACGACTTCATCTCGCCTTGTTTGGGTTAAATAAAAGAGGAATAGTTTGGCACAAAACCTAGCATCATAATATGTGCAACAATAAACTGTGGTTTGCCATCACATTTCTGAAAAACAGCAAAGTGATTTTACTTCTGATGTTCCAAGCTAGTCTAGCAGATCACTGTAACACACACACATACACACACACACACACCCCCACAGAGACACACACACATTCATCAGACTGACACGTCACTGAGTGAGTGATGTAGGGGGGACAGCTGCTACATCAGAGGAAGGTTAAATACATTACATCAGTGTCTATTTATGTGTTGGCAAACAAATTAGTCCCTGGAAAGGATCAGACCAACTGTTACTGATCTGTTCATGAGAAGCAGATAAACAAACTTTGTTTACCATTAGTTTGAGTTTGAACAAAAATCAGTAAGTCTACATATGTCCTCTCGTGTCCCCTTGTTTGGACTTCATGTGTCTCTGTCTGATTCAGAGACTCATCAGAGGTTCATGTTTATTAAGTGAAGTGTAAATCAGATTTTACGAATCAAGATGTCCTTTGTAGTATTTAAAGATAAAAGATATGGAAATAAAGCATGTGATTGAGCTCTGTGGGTAGGTGGGTGGGCCAGTGTTATCAGACCCACCCAGATGTGTCCTGATTACCACCTTCAGTATCTTGTGTCATGGCAAATTTGTCACACAGGGGAGACACAAACTGGACACTTGGCCGAGACATGTGCCTGTCAGACATCAAAAACAACTGCGACATTTCTCATTGGCTGCAAGTACATAGCTTACTCAGACAGTAGGCACTCATCCTGCACATGTGTGCTGTCTGCACTCTGTTCGTCTGATGCTGGTTTGGACAACATTTGAGCCAGCAATTTAACTTGAAAGTTCAGTGACGTGTGCAATTTGATTATGTTTGAGGAACAAGACATCAGGATGAGTCAACAAGCACAGGCTCTGTACAGGGCTGTGGCACATGAAAAATTGTGTAGGGCAGAGTTAGAGTGTGTTTACAGGTTTAATACACAGACAAGTGATAAAGTACAGGATGAAGGCAGAGAAACATAACAAATGTGAACAGTTCCATACAAGGCACAAGGCACACTGTGAATGGGTGAATAAAAACTATGTGAATCATACACTATGGTCATAACTGAAGAGCTGTTGGAGCTTTTGAACCAACTGGAATGACTCACTAGACAAAAATATACAAATTGCTTTTACAAAAAGTGTTTCAAAACACTTGTAAGCTTTGCTATTGCTCCATAGTCACTGTTAGTTTCAACAGTTTATTTATCATTTGAGAATAACTGTTCAGGATCAAATTCAATCCTTGAGCACATGTGTTCTTCTACTTAAGTTAGCATGCTAACCTGCTAACCCTGACCCGTCTCATCACTTTCCACTAGCGACTCACTGTAGCCTCCAATCTGCCCTGAAGGCAGGCCACTGCTCAGAGAATGTAATTTTAACCTCTTGTCTTGTAAATGCAATGTTGGCAAGTAATCTTGTTAGGCAACTATCACTACCACCCTCTCCTGGTAAGAAATAATGTTTTGTGGCAGAAAATTTTTTTACTAATAGCCCCTAAAAAAAAACACTGAATATAATCAATCAAGATTAAAACAACAGAAAAAGTCATATTATTTCTTAAGAGATCAGATTTGATTTGATTGGCCTGGCAACACAAACAAAACACCCCACAGATGTTATCAAATGGCTTTATTTAATTTGGCTAAGTCTGATTGGTTAATGATAATATGTTACTTCGCATTTTCCAACTGAGCGACGTCCACCAAAGCAGCCAGACGAGCTCAGAGAAAAAATAAATGCATAAATGTATCATGTGGAACGACCAAAACTGTGTTTCATGTAGGAATTAGGTCGAGCACTGGGAACCATCCAAACTGGCTGGTTTGGGAGGTTGGATCTGAACTTATTCTGAGTGGAGCCGTTGTCTCAGGTCAAGAAAGCGCTTTTCACATCAAAGATAAGTCAGATGACTGTCTGCATGACTTCCTGGCTTGAATATAATTCTTCCTGCCCTCAGGAAGTCCATTGGGGAAAAATAATAGTATTATTGCATTATAGACCATCATCCAGGGGAACATTTCATTTATTTCACATGTTCGGGAAGGAAACCTGTATAGTGTCATTTTTCCTCTCTTTTTTCAAATTAAGAGACTGTTGTCATTTTATACAAAGGAACCTTTCCAGTGTTGGGAAATTAGAGGAGGGGATGAAGTGGTTTAGCTGAGAGCTCAGACTCTGATGAGCCCATTAGAAATGCAGCATGGGCATGGACTATTCAACAGATATATTATTCTTGTGGTATATTGTCTTTGGATTTGTCCAGTGTGAGTTTAATTGATATCATATGATCTGTCAGAAGAACTCAGAGTGTGTCAGACACTATTAACTATGCTGTAGATTTTGGTTTGGGGAAACTAAAATGAACTAAATATGTTTGTTAACTTTCTTTGAATTTTTTAATTCCTTAATCACTGATCATATGATACCCTGATATGTTGCTATAAGATAATGTTTCTGTCTTTGTTGTCTTGTCTTCACTGCCAGACTGTACTGTCACTGACTTTCCTTGTCTTCCTTCAGATCACTGACCTGAACAGACGCATGTCAGCCATCGAGACCTTCCTTAACCGCATGGAACATAAAGTCACCTCAGCACACGACCGGGTAAATACATTAAACTCCACCATACAGTTGTGATGAGCAACAGCTGTTGCAGAAGCTATAGGTATTTAATGAGGAAGAGAATTAGGTTTTAAAACAACCATGTTAAACATCAGATAAGAAGAGAGCTGTGACTAGTTTCTAGCTGGCTGCTCTGACCTAATGAGATCAGTGAGAAGTAGAAACTGACACACTAAGAGTACATACTGGATGATTCTGTTGAGATGCTGAGGGACAAACACTTTTACTTCATTCTGGTATCTGCTGTCAGCAGTTAGACCTTACGTAGGGGAGTGTCTTTTGTGCAGTCAACTGAATTTATGCATCTCTCAGGTCATTATTTTTGGTTTAGTCTGGACCCAGTCTAGACTCAAATGACATACATGAAGCAAGTGACCTAAATATTCATTGAAGCTCCCAGTCTACTGAAGAAACCTGAAATAGTTCAGATGAAACACCAGACCACTTGCTTAAATTAAAACATGACATGAAAAGATTGTGTTTCCATCACGTTTTCTTGTTTGTCTGGTTATAATAGCACCCAGCTGGTGGACGACCACCACCATCAGTTTATCTTGATGTGGCAGCTAATATTCCTCTAACAACAGTGCATGAATATGAAGCCACATGCTGTGTGAGCATTAAGCAGATACAAAGCCAGACACTTTCATCAGGAGTTGGTGGAGACCGTAACTCCAGATGACTGACAGTGCTGTCATGTGTCTTGTGGATAGCAACTGCTGCTTGTTGTGTCAACTTCATGTGGTGATAATACAGTTTTTCAGTGTTACAGTGTTACAGTTTGTTACACTGCCACCAAGTGGTCTAAAAAATAAATTCACGTGTCTTTAAGCACCAAACCTGTCCTGTTCAGTCAGACAGTGGTCAACACTTTAGACACGTCAACATGATCACACGTGATCTGCCTCCGAAGACACAACACATGACCTGTGTGTTCATTTTGCTTAGTTTGTGTAGAAATCTCTCTGAGGTATTTTACTTGTAGCTCATTGTTTTCTGGTATTAAAGAGGGGACACTGTGAATCATATTCAGCAGTGATGCCTCATATGGGGTTGGTATCTGTTTGTTATTGGGATAATGAGTCCTGTACACCAGTATCATCAGGGATCTGGCCAAGCCACAAAATCAGCAAACTGTAAACAAACACAGAGCTAAAGCTTATTTGATGATGTGTGGCTATTCTGCCCAACATGAGGGCAATGTTTGACTGACTCAGCATGCTATTTTTACTCAGTTTCTCAGCTTTAATCAATTTGTATTAACTTCCAGTTTGGTCAGTCTGAGCAGATCACATCTCTGTGAGGATACTCACAAAACACAATAAGCACTGATGTGCAATGCCATCTGCTTTAAGTTGAGCAAGTCATTTGTGATTTATCTAATGATTCCCATCAGATTGATGGTCATGTCATTAAAGGTTCAAAGTATAAACTTTCCCTAATGGCATTTTCCTAAGACATTTTATTCCCACTCTGCTCCTACCCATCAACTAGGAATCTCCAATCAGCAGCTCTCCTCTTCCTCAGTGGGAGGAGGTGGATCTGGAGGAGCAGCAGCTCAGGCAGAAGCTGCACGAAATGACAGACAACATCAGTGACCACAGCCTCACCTCCGATGATGAAGATGAGCCCGGCAGGCCACATTCCTCACAAGAGCTCACAACATGGAGGAGCCCAGAGGGGGACGTCAAGCCTTCCAGACTGCCCACCAGATCCACATCCAGAGGCAGTTTTGTGATCTCCAGACTGGAGGAGCAGCCTCAGCAGACTGACTCCCACAAGGTAGACGTATCTGTGGCAGAATCACACGAGCAGAGATCACTGACTCTTTTCTTGTCTAATGCCGTAAAGTTCATCAGTAACATACACACTGCACATCTGGCTTGCTGCACATTCTGTGCTTCAGAAAAAACAACAGCCTGGCTCATGAAATTTCATACCACCTCCGCTAGAATGCAGTTCAAGCACATACCGCAGCCATAAATCAAGTCAATCAGCCTTGGCGTTTATTTTCCTTTTATATATGTCACGCCTGAATTTTCTAAAACAGAGAATGCATTAGGAAAATAACTTACTTATAGATGCTGTGCTGAGGTGCCTGGACTGTTTTCACTAGCATTTCTTTCTGTCCAAAAGCTACAGTGTTCTGATGAGTCATGATATTTGGCAGCGTCACCACCGCTGTGCTGCAGGCCTGTTTGCCCTCTCTCAAGGGCTTAAAGTATTACATAACAGGAAAGCTACATCTCTGAGGAGAGAACCTGGTAATGTTCAGGTGAAACCAAGCGCAAGACACAGAGCGTTTTCCTTTTTCAGTGTGACAAGGCAAAAGTTTTAACATTTTAATGAATAATTCATTTTTCAATCACTTCATTGAACAACTAGACCACTTTTATTTCAGGATTTTCAGGACAAAGCTCAACGTTTATAATGTACTTCAGCCTTTACATCTTAAGGAGGGTGCATATAGGCAAGATGTCACTTATTGTTTTTTTATATATGTTTGAAAAAACAACTACAGCTTGTTATTCTGATGGCGAGAATCTCAGTTTAGAAAACAAAGGCACAAAATGACCCAGGGAAACTCTGGAAAATATTCAGAGCGTCACTTTGACACATGACACAGTTAAGTTCCAGTTGTGCAAATAAATAAGGCTACACGGAATCTTGTCATCAATTTTTCAAAGTGTTAAGGAGAACTAATAGAATTATAGAAATTAACACTTAAACAACGTCAGAGGTGAAATGAAACATAATACATTTATTGTACTTACATTAAATTTGAAAGTTCTTCATACCCATGTTACACCACATTTCTATGACGCAGTCATCATCTAATTAACACATACTGGCATCAATAAAATAATTAGTAGTGGCTCCACCCAACCTGCTTTTACATCAACAGAACAAGCACTAAGGCTGTGACCAGACATGTCCACCGGACATAACATTTCTCTTACAGACGTACAACACCACAGAAATTTCGGAGAGGAAGTGGCACCCCCCCGAAGAGGGATCAAAGGCGAGTTTCAGAAGTTCAACAGCTTTACTTACGGAGCTAGAGGGCCAGGTAGCTCAAGCAGCAGCCAACGTCCAGAACGCCCAGAGCGAGGTGAGGAAAGACCAGGCGCTGAATTAAGTTTAACTGGCAAATTGAGTTTGTTTAGAGGAGTCAAAAACAGTCGTCACATTCTCTCTTTTTATCTGAAGGTCTCCTTCATAGAGAACAGGATTGCTGCTCTGAATGCTGCTGGCATGCCTGTGGATAAAAGGAGGAAGGTAAACATTTAGTTGTTTCTTTTATTTCACTAATGGCATTGTATTAAAATATTTGCTCATATAGAATGTGTTTTCCTTCAGTAGAGTTAATAGTTAGTAGATGCAGAGCTACTCTAAAACCACATTTAGGGGACCACAAGGCAGGACCACAGAGCTGGGAATCAACCAGTAGGATGGTTGATTCTCAGCTCTGTGGTACCGCCCTCTTAGACTCAAATCAGCCAATAAGAATCATCATTTCTATCTGCATCAGGTCTGTCTCTGATAAATGTTAGTGCTCTCAGAGGTGCCAAAAACGCAGAATACTTTCCCACATTCTCACAATCATTCTTTTTTGTTTCCTGTATTGTTGTCCTTCAGTCTGCAATCCCGATCCAAGCAAGAAGACTTTCCAACAACTTTCCCACAAGTAAGAACCAACACTACTGCCCTTGAGTTCAATCCCAAGGGCCTCACAACGGCCTCAAAACATCTTAACCTTGTTAAACTCTAAGATCATGATCCAACCAATGAATCGATGAACACTGTGTCCTATTGTACTATGGCTTTAATGTTCCCAGCTGGATAGCATACGCTCTTTTCTATAAATGGAAGAATATTTTTAGGCTGAATAGTGGCTGCACGTAAGGATTAGTAGTTTTTTATCCACAGAGAAGCTCAGGTGGGAAGTTTGCCAAGTTCCACTGTAATTTGTTCCTTACCACTACTTACTGAGAAAGGAGTGTTTCTAGCTCACTTTCCTGCCACCTTTGTTCCAATAACATTGCAGAGTTTATACATTTCAAAGAGACCAGGTAGATTCAGACCCAGTAGAATATGGATGGACAATGTAGCTGCTGTTTGTCTCCAGACCAGGTGGACAGATTTGTGAGGAACTCCCTCTACAGGGGCTCTCTGACGCAGAGGAACCCAGTGGCCACGCCCAAGACCAGGGCAACCTGTGCGGTATGACTCCGCTCTGTGGTGCTGGGTGCAGTGAAGAGTTCACTTCCAAAATTACATGTGGGAAAAGTGACAAACAGGAAAAAAAAAAAAAAAAGATCAAATGATGTCTATGGTTAGAGGCTAAAGCTGGACTTGTGCTTCTGTGTTTTGGGGCTATACTGTACCTACAGTACTACATGTGTGGGCTAGGGTAAAGCTACAGTGGAGTTGACATGTACCTCTTCAAAGGTGCTATATAGTAGTTTTCCCTGGCATCAAACATGGTTTGTTTGTGGGTGGTGACACTCATACTGGTCATTTGCTAAGAACATCAGCCATCATTGTGTTTATAAGACTAGAGGTTATCAGCATTACGTCATCGTTTCATGCTGAACTGAGGTCAGACTGGAGGCTAGAGTGAGTCACTATCACAAAGTTCTACAAGCAAGAAAAAGAGTGAACATTGATGTTACTTTATAACTCTCAAGTAAAGGACTGAAGTTTGATGCTGAGCCTTGGCTATAAAAACATGTGTATAGCACCTTTAATAATAAAAAGACACATGAGGGCCACAGCATGAGACAGCCCTCATGAGCACAGGACTGTGATTGGTTGATTGTTTCAATTTGTTGGTTCAGAATTCAGACAACATTAAGACTCTCATAGATCATATCACCAGCTGTAATCACAGTCAGCACACTGAGGTACCTACACTGTCAACTTGCTGCATTAAATCCAGCTCTAGCTTGGAATAGACTGACTCTGACCTAAGGTCAATAAAATAATCCGCGACCAGCACCTAAAGCTCACAAATGGATGTACCTGCTCCTGGCCAAGAAATAGTCCAGCACATGATCTGTTACAACTTCTGCTTCATCCACTCCATTTCAAACCTTTCAATTACAAAGCATTAGATATGGTTTTAGCTCCATATTGTTGCCTCTATAAAAAGAAAAAAAACTTCAACTTCAAAAACAACCTCCAAATGAATCTCATATTGGAAATGAACTCTTCATGTCAAAATAATTCATGAGCTTTGCTTCTGCTGCCAGATCATCCAGTGGCTGGTTTCCAATCAGGATTGAAGTAGTTAAACACAGTTGCCTCTGATTTACTGTTGCTTTGTCCTGTTTAATGATCACTTTTAAATTCTTGCATAACTGAGGATGTATGCCTGACACGCAGCGTTTCTTCATTCTAATGCATTTTATTTAATTTGTGTGAAAGGTAAGAGTCAATTTCTGAGCCTTTTCATTAATCATGATTTTATTTTCAAACACTACAGTATTAATATGTCAATGTTTGGGTCTGATATTTGCCTAATTTTAAACAAACCAGTGCATGGATTATGCTAGGATAACTGAAACCAATCTCAGGCTGAACTTCTTGGGGAAAATGAGACAGATGAGTATATGGCTGTTCAATCTGATCTTAAGTGCACTCATTTGTTCTCTACTGATGCCAATTGAAAACACCCGTGCTTGTACTGAAGACATGCGGTTCAAGGCCTGTCACTGCTCTGACCGCCAACATCTCAAGAGAATAGACAAGATGTCTTCTTAGCTTAGCTTAGCTCTTCTTAGACTTTTTTTTATATATATAACACCCAATAACAACTTTTACAGATCCTAGACTGTGATCAGTGTGGGAGCCAGCCTGTGGTTCAGTGTCCAGCACAGACACAGCCATGCACTGGTTTACGAGAACTGTCACTTTCCTTTGATTGGTATTCATGGTTTATTCATGTAATGATCTTCACAGCTGTGATATTTCTACATGAAACAATGGAGGGAAATTGTGTTTATTTAAACTTGAATGTGCTTTAAATGTGTTTGCAGTCTCCTGTTATTTTCTCCTCTGCAGCCTGAATCACTTTTACACAGACATTACCTTTTATGACCTTTTGACTTCTTGGCTAGCAATCAATCAGTTAATCTAATCAAATATTGAAGTAATTGATCAACTAATTATTAAGCAAACAGCCAATCACTGTGTGTTTCTCTCTCTCTTTGCAGAAACCAGTAATGACCCAGGGCTGGTGAAGAGGAGGCTGTCCATCATATGACTGAGCAGTTTTTCTTTAAAGTAAACTCACATCTAGTTAGGTTTAGGTTACATTTATTATTTACATGTTGGAGACTGTGAGCTGGAGCAGGAGTGTGTCAAGTTTTATTTAAAAGAAATCTCCTTTGATGTGTTATTTTACCATATTTATAGAATATGATATGATATGCAGTGCTAGATGTGTGTCATATGATTTAATTTAAGCTGATTTATATTGTGTGCAAACACATACATTTTCCAGAATCATCTGGAAATTGTCTATTTATTTCAGTGTTCATACAATACAAACAGAAACTAATCTATCATGAAAAACAGATTTAAGCAGCATGGTAGTGGTAGCTAGCCACTACAAAAACAGTACAATAACAAACAGCTAATCAGTTTTAGATATTTTATATTTCAATTTTTGGATTTTGTAAAATACATTTTGCTTCTTAATGATGTTTCATTTACAGAAACCCTGACAGGCAAGGTTTTTTTCCATTCTTTTATTTTTTATTTATTTATTTTTTCACTTGTGAAAACATTGAAATAGTTTGTTGTTCTGAGCAAAAAGTGGAACTCATTTTGGCCACAAGAGGCTGAAGTTTACCACAACTCAGTCACTGAAATCATTCATATTTCCAGGTCTTTTTTTTCTTTTCTCTGTGTATTCAAAACACAAGCTAAAAATCATATACAAGTCAGTATCTTGCCTCCCAGGGCTTCTGATTGAATTTACTCGTTGATTTGACATAAAACTGCAACTATGTTATATATATCAAGTTTAACTGGTTGCTTTATGGTATATCAGCTGTAATATATGAACATAAAATCAAGACAGAATGTAGAGGAATATAGATGTTGTTAAGTGGTGCAGGCACAGATGATGTAATGCTTCCTGTCTACCTAAATTCTGCTGAATTAAGAGAATAAGGCACAGAATGGTCTTTGATATATATGGATTTTCTGCTTTTCTGTATATTTGCATCAGATAGAGACTCAGAGAGAGGTCACTTTTTCTTTAATCAGTGAGTTTATATTGAATGTGTTGCAATTTACAAATTTGAACGAATAACAGAGAAGAAAGTTAATCTGTTTCCCTGTCCATCTCCATGATCAAGTGATTTTTTTTTTCTTTGAAGATGATTCGGTGATGTTCTGACAGGTGAGAAATGAATCGGAGTGAATGATGAATAAAGCAGTCTATTGGTGACACAAAACTGTTTCAGATGTTTGCATATAGGATGGACAGAATGGTACTGGATGGTTTGATGAGAATGACAGTCACAGATTTTCCTTCAATTAGTAACTCATCTGCAGGTTGTAAATTGTTATACTTCTTCAGTTTGAGATCAGCATTTACCAATTCACTGCCAGCTCTGCAATAACGTACTCTGATTAAATTATTTACAAACTAACCTAACAGTGTTTTTTCATTGCAGCTACTAATATAGTTTTTGACCTTATAAATGCAACATCAAACATATTCTCCTGTACAACTGATGAGCTCTTGTTCCTTCTCCCTGCAGCGGCATCATCACACCTTAATCTCAACAAATCATTCTTTTGTTGTTAATGCAATGTTGCCTTTTTTTACGTAGCGATCACTTGTTTGTTACAGCAGCATGACTGTCCTGCTCGCCCCTGCATCTGTGTGCACTGGAGCTGAGCTTTTTAAAGACCTTAACGCATGATGTCGATACACAAATATACACAGTATATTCACATAGAAATACAAATACGATAAAACAACAAAAAATATATATTTCCACATCTATTACATGCGTTTAACCTGTAAGTTTGCTTTTAATCATTTAGAAAACTAAAGCTGGCTTAGTATAGAGGCAGTTACTAAGTCTTTTGTCAGTTGGATATCCAACTGACCTCAAATTACAAATATCCTCCTAGCTCAATGTTTATGTCTGAGAGTCAACTGGCAGCTGCGTTGAGTTTCCAAACCTCGACAACGTGCTGGAGCACTGAAACAAAATCATTCAGTCTTAATGCTAAAGGTAATCATCATGATCAAAAGCAATACATTTTTCTTGGGAGGTGGATGACATCAGCACAGTGCCACCCCTCCAGCAGGAATATAAAGAGATGATGAAACGATGGAAACAGCGGTGCATCCTCCATATAGAGCAGGTGAGAACTGAGGCAACACTTTCCTTGTCTGCTTGTCTCATCACAAGCGTTAATTGCTTTGAAGGAGAAGAGAAGGATCTGCTCTGCTCCTGTGCCTGCTCTGGCTAGCAGTGGAGAAGTCAGAGAAGTTTGCTTCTGCAACTCAAGCATCCTGAAATCATTTTTGACCACAGAAGTAAGTATTCATATTTGTTTAATTCAATCTTGTGTGTTTCCAATTCCATCTGCTGAGATAAAGGGGATAAAAAGAGAAATGTGTGTGAAGGGATCAAAGTGATTTTTAAAAAACCTTGTTTTCAAATCCAGACTACATGACGTGCATGTTGTTCCCATCCTGATCCTTCAGTCTTTCAACCCACACATTCTCTGGCACAGTTCTCTCATCTTTGCTTTTTCAGTTTTCTAACATGTAATGCATTTAGCAACTGACAGTAAATTACAGTAACTGAAATGACCAAAACAGCAGCACACACCACATGAATCTGCTTTTTGCTGCACACATTAATATCTGCTGATCTACTCTGCTGATAAAGGAAATTACAATTTTGGACTCACAGAGAGGACGTGATCTGGATCATAATTCTATAGCAAAGTTTCTGCAAGAATTAGATGTGACTGATGATATTACTGATTATGATTATTTTTCTTTGCTCCAGGTGAAGCTACAATGAAGGTGTGTGCAGTTCTCTGTGCTGTCTTGTTGTTGCTGAGTCAATCACTGAGCAGCTCTCACCCAGAAGGTTCAGTTATTATCAGAAGTAAGGAACATTTGCCTAATGACCAAATATATGGAGACTACTAGTATTACTACTAGGACTGAACATTAATTCATTTAGGTGTTATGAAATAAGTCATGAATAAAATACAAGTTAAATGTCTAACCATGTCATGATAGTATACACTATGTCAGTACAGTTTCCCACTTTATGCTGAAATGTTATTTTATCCTGTTTCTTTTCATATTTCTAGGATTATTATTTTCTAAAATGTACTTTTAAATAATTAGTACGATTAAAAGTAGGTAAGTAAGTAATTATGTTGGTGACTATGACTGTGGACAACAGTTGTTTATGATCATGTAGTAAAAAGACTTGCTGAAGTGATGAAATCTGGAACTTATCTTGTGTTTTCATCTGTGTTTTTCATCTGTGTTGGTCAGACCCAGACATCGATGCCTCCTGGTACACAGGCAGAGGGATCAGGCCGGTGGGGAGATTTGGCCGAAAAGCTGTGAGGAGAAATGAGGATCTGGCTTTTGTTGCATCCAGAGTTTACAGACCAACAGTGAACAGTGATAGCAATGTTTGAATCATACTATGAAAAAGCTCTGACTCATCAAAACGCTTCTCATGCTCTCATTTGTTTGTGCTCATATTGCTTTTGTTTATCAAAGATCAGGACTTAGGGAGCACTCTGGCAGGTGAATGGTACCACATACAGATAATGTCCAAGCTTTGAATCCAGCCATGGATTTATGTCATGTGCCTTCTCTTTCTCTCTCCCCTGTTGTTTCCTGTCCACCTCATTACTGAAAACCGTCCAATAAAGGCAAATATGTCCAAAAAGAAAAAAAAAAAGAGATCAAGACTTCAGGATTTTCATGGGTGATTTATTTGTGTTGTTTTTCTACTATAAAATATCATGGTGAGTCTTAAGATTGCAAGCATTATTAATATGACAATGATTCATGTCACCACCTTTAACAAGAAAATGTGTCAGCTTTCAACAAACACAATGAAAGTATACAGCCAGAATGAATCCTCTAGTTTAAGAGCAGCAGATATAGTGGAAGCAAAAGCATTGTTCTTCTGACCTCTGTGGGTGAAAAGGTTCAAGTGCGTCACACCAGTGACTACACTCATGGTATGACTGTGCTCATACTCACTGTTGAACGATACACAGACTGTGTTATAGGAAGGTGACCTGCTCACTCCAGTGGCCACTGTTAGATGTACGGGGATGTTTCATAAGACATGAATACTTGCCTTACAGATGGCACACATTCACTTTAATGAAAACTTCTCACTTCCACATGACAGTCAGCTTGTTACGGTTACAAGCCAACTACTTGTTACACTGCACAGATGTTCCTCTCCCTGGCTGTAGTGCAAAGCCTGTGTGAGACAACATGTAGCAAGAAATACATGGCAGCCTCAGCAGGGTAATTATCCAGGATGCACTTACTCTTCAGTCTATTTTGCATATTTAGTTTTGCTTGGAACAGTCCCCTATTGTCCTATTTCCACTTTTCAGTTCTGAGATCATCCGAGAGGATTGCACAACATCTGCAAAAACTGAAACAGCAAAAGCTGAAACAGCAAACAGTGACGGCTGTTTTTTAGTTGCAATATTTATACACTCACAGTGACGACCATCTTCGTTTCATTTCATCTTCTCAGTGTGTGGTGTTTCTTTGTCTCAGTGTCTTTTCAAAGCAAATGAGGACCAGCAGCCCCCCTGGCCCTACAGCAGCTTTGTTTCAATCAGCACAAAGAAAGCCTTTTTTCTGTGACAATTTATTGTGTAAGATCTCTGCAATGTTTCAAATCACTAAGCAGTGAAAAAGTCCACACTTCTCTATAAGCTGCAGAGAAAAAACCTGCATATCCTCCTGAGACCCAGCAATACATTTTTGTACACTGTAGTGCATATCATGTTTTAGCTCATATCTTAATACTATGCATGTCACCTTATGAAGTCCTGTTGTTCCTTAAAGAGGACAACTGGCAATTTACAATGATATCGATGTGACTTTCCAAACTTCCTGTGTGTCTGTTTTTTAAATGTCCGACATCTCAACAAGCACATTTTATGGGAAATGTTAAAGTGAGCATGACAGTGACAATTTTAAGCATTTTGAATCCTATATTTTGATTGTTTATTATTACTAAACATCTCAGCAACATTTAATTTTCAGAGCTGAATTGACTACTTTTCATAAGAAATTTTTTTTTATAATTTTATAAGTGCACTGTGGTGGACATTAGGAATTTCTACTTGTCTTTGCTTCGCATGTTTTTAAGAACAGCTCTTTGACAGAGGCTGAGTAAATGCTTCAGAAAATCACTGAGGGAGATTCAGAAATAGATTTATCAGAGCATGAGAGTCCAAGGAAAGATGATGACCCTGGAGGAGAGTATAAAAGTTCAGATAAGGAGGAGCCAGATGAGGGAGATCAAGATACAGAGCTGGATGAGGTGCACCATCAGCCTCTACAGGCCACAACCAAAACATAGGGTTTTGAGGTTTTTAATCAGTGCAAAAAACATAGAAATATGTTCCAAAAAATAGATCCCATGATTTTATTCTTGACTCTAAATAATGATTAATCAGTGAAAAGTGTTCATACAACAAGCCTTTTGTTATGGTTTCAAGGTAAGAGCTCAACCATGGGGGGGGGGGGT
>OMNW01009653.1:4021-21519 GCA_900303245.1 Selene dorsalis
AAAGATCAAGTTTAAAGTGAGACAAACACAGGATGTTTTCTCACATTCAACCAAAACCACAATCTTTTCCCAAACATTAACCATCTTCTATCCTCAGAAAGGACTCATTCTGATCTCTGTTGTCTCAGTTGTGTGCTTTTGTATATCCACTGTCCAGCCACACCAACACTTGGAAACACTGCTACTGTCAGTGAATGTAACGCTTCATCAATTCAAGAAAATACACTGTCTCTGAATGTGATGCGCAATCTGGAAAACTGCTACGATGAAAGTGAACATAGTTTTGAAGGGGCAGAGCTGGTCTGGTCATATGCAGTTCTTTGATATTCAGAATAACACACTTAACTGAGCCTGTCTTGTGAAACAAATCAGCATGCATACCTTTATCATCACCTATGACTCTGTCTTTGTGTGGCTGCGTGTTTACACTGACTGCCCATAATCCCCTCCTGCCATAAAAACATAAATATATCACTCCACATCACATGCCTGTATGCACCTGAAACATCTACAGTGGATGCTGTTAATCACTAAAAAACCTACCCCACAGGAAAGAAACAGAGTGTCTGATGATGTTTCATGACTGGGGATGGTATTTGGACACTTGAGGTTTCCTGCTATGATTGATGATCTAGTAATTTCTCCTCCAGTACAGTAATGGCTGGTTCAGCAGTCCAAATGTGCACGAAGGAAATTGAATTTAGGAGTTGAGTTTCCTTTGAAAAGGAGAAATAAAAATAGCGGGCGCCCTCAGTGCTCTTTGACTGACCTCTCTGCCACATACAGAGATCTTTTTATGCTGCTGCTGTACATACATGGCAGAGTGTGTTACCGCTGCCTTGATGCTCCTCCAAGCATGTGAGGTCTCACATTTGAAACAGCTCTGAATTAGGAAATGGCTCGATAGAAATGTCTGTGTCCTGAACATCCATCCCACTCGTGTCAAAACATTTAGCACAGCTGAGGAAGAGGAAGAGAGGAAACAAAACAAACAAAGACCCAACCCTAACTCCTATCGTGACAATAATGTGTACACACCAGGCTGGGTTTGTGTTTTCAACAAAAGTTTGCACAAGATGTTGTCTTGTGCGAAATCAGTTTCTTTACTTTACAAAAACTTTAGCACCAAACCTGTATTTTGCAGATTACACAGGAGATGTAGCATTTAGCGAGGCTCATTCGGCAACACGGAGGAAAGTGGAACCAACAGTTCATCTGTGTTATTGAGCTGAGGGTAACACATCTTCAGTGCGTCCGAACTGAGATGAAACTGTTTAGACACACTGAGACCAACATGAGGAAATGTGACATTTATCCCTGACAGGCCTCTTGTTTATAGTGCAGATTTGGACGGAGGAGGTGTTTTCATTTCACAATGTGCTGCCAGGACTTGAGACATGTGAGAGCAGGGAGGATACGCAGAGAAAAGATATTTGTTGCAGGTATTAGAAGAATAGATCTCATCAAAGAAGGTGCTCCTGAATTTAGCAATTGAAATGTTAAATAGTGGGTACAGGATTTGGATCATATAAATATAAATTCAATTTTACACTGAACTCATATTTTAGATGTAAAAACTTTGATTTTGCATGTGCTCTCTGTTACGAAACACTCACACACACAGACAACAACAACATAGACGAACAAACAAATCTTCACAAGCCTGAAAATATGTCATACAATAAGAATGAATCAGGGAAAGTAGAAAAGACTCTGTGTGTTTTCATGTTGAAAGACATGAAGAGAGACTCACATATTGTGTGGGGTCAAAAAGGTTACATAAACACACTGTGCGACTAAGTTAACACACTAATCTCTGTCCTCTTTCCCTGGAGAAGAAAGGAGGTTTTGTTGAAGAGCAGCGATGACGTCTCTTTGCTCATTCTGCCAAATGCCATTTAGTAGTTTGACTGGAGAAGCTCTCGCTGTCTCTGAGACCGAATCTTTGCCATCCAATGTGTTCAATGCCAACGTTCAGTTCTGTTCGGCAAACCTTGACCTGGCAGCTTTTTTCTTTCTGGTGTCAAACTGAGTTCAGTGGCACACCTTGTTTTGTGGGCACAGTCATTTTTAAAAGAGCCAAAACACACCCTCTCATTCACACTTGCAAGTAGCAACACACACACACACACACTCACCAGATGCGCCAGACTTATTGTTTGACAGTGTTATTGAAAAGTTCATTTAAAAATTGGTCTAACTTTATTATGTAGTTTAAAGATTGACAAATTTGATTTCAACTCACTTTTTATGTAAGAAAATTGAAATATAATACGAGAGCAGCGTTTGAGTGGATAAAAGCACTTTTGGACAGACATGTTGAGACTGTCAACTAATGTGGTGCTCTACTAACTGGAGCAGGACATAGATTAAGTTGTCTCCATCTAACTGGGCACAAAGTTTTATTACAAATATTCAGCAAATCAGTCTGTATTTCCATCTCCTCTTAAAGTTAAAGTATTATAGTACTCCAGTATGCCAAATTGTGTGAGGATTACGAGTTGAGTGCATCGTGATAAACAGTTGGTGGCGATAATTTTTCAGTAGGTGCTGTAAAACCGTTACAGAGGAAGAAGACAAACAAAAATATGTGGAAAATGTGATTGAAATATTTCATTAATTGTTGTGTCATATTATTTTAAGGAGCAGTAGTCTTTATTGGTCCATATATATATATATATCCTCTTTCTTTTCCCTATAGTGATACACCTCAGACAAAATAGTTTTCTGTGATCATTCAAGTGTTTTAAGGCATTTATACATAAAAATTGAACTTTGAAAGAGCAGGTGGAAAGAAGTGATAGCCTGATACTGCTTGTTAACTTTTAATGGCATTTTATACTATTTCCTGCAAACTCTAATGGTTTACCGTTTACTGTTTAATTTAAGCCATATGTCCCCGTACAATGGGATGCGTGTGGAAACTTCTTGCACTTAAGAGAACAACGTCAACAGCTAACCCTCCCTAAGGATACCGAAGCGCAGCGGTAGCAAGTAAACATGAAAATTAGACTGTTTTATCATCTCAAATGTGTATAAGCTGTCTCATCAATTAACACACCAACAAGAGTGACAGTGAGGAGTCAGAGCCTATTGTGAAGCAGCTTTTGATAACTCTTTGTGCAAGGAATGCTTGTTCACAATCAGATGTATAACATAAAACACAAACCCATAATTCTGCGCATTTGATATGTTTACTGTCAATTCAAAGGAATATTATGTTGATACTTTTTCAACCAGGAAGGAGTGCAAAAAGGTTGAAGGTGCACCTCCCAGTGCAGGAAATAGAGGTTGTACTGATGTGTTGAAGAGTATAGGTGTAGTTGGTTCTTTGGTTGGTGGAAAATGTTAATAGAAAGCACTGAAAAACTAACATTTTAAAATGATCAGTTGGCATAAAAATACTAGTCTGAGGGCAGTACCACTGTCACACTTACTGCCGTATTCATACAGTGTATCCTTTTAAAGCTAAGGCTCAGCAGTAGCTTCCTCAGGATATGTTCGGGGCTTCCTTAGCCCAACCCAGCCTATTATGATCAAGCTCCCTCTTGCAGTGCACACATGTCAACTCAGCTCTCTCTAATAATGCAAGACAGAAAAGCTGCAGCTTAAAGCTCTCTCTTTTTCCACCTCTCCCCCAAAATATCCATGGACTCAAACAGTGGGTCATTATGTCAGAGTGATCAGTGAAAGGGCCCATTGATTTGGGGGCATGGGGGGAGGTCATGTATGGGCTCATAGGAGAGAGAGAGAGAGAGAGAGAGAAAGGGGTAAGGGAAGTCATGTATGTATGTATAGCAGCAGACTTGGAAGCGCAGCGCTCCTCAGGAATCCCTCCAAAACATCCACCCATTTCCTCCACTGGTGCTGAAGGTGCTCAGCAGACCCAATCCCTCTGAGCTCCTTTGTGTGTGTTCTGTTCATGGTCCAAAAAACTATGGGTATGGCTTCATAAAAGTACCTAAAGGGAGGAAATGTGGTTCTCATTCTTATCTTCGTCCTCTGCCAGTGATCAAACTTGCATGCTGCCAGTTCTTTAGAGTGGAATAGATTTTGAAAACCTTGGGGAACTGTGGAATTGTTAACTATGGGAAAGGTTGTGAGTCCGTGCACTGCAGAAACAAACGCACAGAGCTCATTGTAGGTTGAGTTTATTGGTCCAAGGTTGTGATAATGAAAGAAGCTGAAAGGTCAAACTTGCTTGGCGGCCGTGATAGGTGAGCACACGCCTTCACGCATGTGAGGCGGACTGTTTCACCCTGAGCCCTCATGTTCTGATCCATTGATCTCATAGACTCATGTCTCTTAACACCTAGAGCTTCTCCTTCAACTGTTCAGGCAAATCTCACGTTTTATGATGTAGATCTCATCCTGGTGAAAGTACAGGATAAATTCAAGGTGAAAGAAGAGAAGAAGTGGTTTGAATTATCTGTCATTCCACCATTTTGGAAATCAAACGTGTCCTAAGGGCCACACTCAAAGGAAATGTTGTGGGGTTAACGGCCCCAATGCTCTCTAAGATCTATTCATAGTATTGAACTTGATTTCTTATACTTCAGGTGTAATGAAGAGTTTTTTTAGAAGCTGAGGAGAGGGGTTATGTTTCAGTCTGCACAGCTGGTCAGTTGTTTGTTGGTTTCGGGAAGTTTCGGACATAGAAATGCCTCCAAAATCAAAACCTACAAATAACCTTGTCTTTTTTTTCAGTTTTGCCATCATTTTTTAATTTCACTATTCTGACCCATTTCTGATCCACATAGAGCCATTGGTATGGATGGAGTCAGGGTGTCACACAGCTATTTCCCCATTTGTCAGCAGCTGCTAGGTGAGAGCTAATGGCCTGGAAGTCCAACATAGGTGCAACTGCACACCCCCCCACACACACATGTAATTTAGCAAAAAGATGTGGCAGAGAAAACGAGCGAAAGTGGTTTTGGTTTGAAACATTTACCTTCACTCCTCATTTTGCCTGATTCTTTGTTTGAGATTTTGTTCCCACCACTGAAACAAATCTCAGTCCATACTTGAGTGACCACATTAGTTTTGCATTTAGGGCAAAGAGTCTCAAATCATGCACAGCAGCTCTGTTTTTATTTAATGTAGGATGTAAGGGACAAATTTGGCCTTCAATTCTCGTACACTGGATATCAGCCAGTCATTTTGTCTAGTGCTCATATGTTAGAGATTCACCACTGACAACAGCAACAGAAAACAGACGGTTTAAGTAAGAATCTACGACTTTCTTTGCCCGAGGGTACGTTTCAAGGGAAGTTACACAAACCACGAAACCTAAATAAAACAAAACATGACTGTAAAGATTAAAAGAAAACATCTTAAAAAAGGCCTAATGGCCCAAAATGACAAAGTGAGATTATCTGTACTATCAGTCTGTACTTTCAAATTGCAGCTGTTCACAAAAGCTCTTTTTTATACGAGTCTAAAATATGTTCCTGACATTGGAAAAATATGATGAAGGTCCTATGAGAAGTCATTGATAATATATGCTATTATTATGACTTTATACAGCGAGGTGACAGTGCAATCAGAAGATATGTCTTCCTTACTCCATACAGTCTGTGGCTGTAATCACATTTAATAACCATGTTTGAGAATCCTTTACCATCAGCTACAGCACAGGAAGTACAGCCAGGTGTTGCTGTCAGTATACAGCAGAATAAATGAAGGTGGGGAGAGAAAACCATGTGTTTGTGGGTGATTTAATTCTCAGTAATTGTATTTATCTTTGTCTGCTGCCTCCTCCTCTTCCTGACCATAAAGGCCCACAGGGATAAACAAGAGTCAAAACACAGACGAGAGAAAGAGAAAGAGAGGGAGAGAGACGGCTGTGTATGATGCAGACTGCATGAATTGGGAATTTACATTAAATCTCTCTCTCTCTCTCTCTCTCTGTACACATGCATGCGACTGTGTGTGTGAGTCAGGATTGTGCCTGTTATTAAGATGCAAAAACAGGAGATTGCGTCTATAACACAGCTGTTTAAACATGGTCATGAGAAGTTGAAGAAGAATAGATGCAAATGAAATCAAAAGAAAAACTGCACATGGCCGCTTAAGTAAGCAGATACATGACACAATTCCTAATAAGTAGGTGTGGCTGCAGGGCCTTTTATTTTATCCTTACATCATCAGTAATTGCAAGCTTTTATGTTCTCTTTCATCATCTGCAGAGCCCTTGGTGGTGTTGCAGCAGGTCAGCTTGACAGTGACCCTTGACCGGCCTTGACTGTTGAACCTCATCCATCCACTGAGAACTCAGAGAGTGTCATTACTTCGAAGTGCAATGCAAGTCTTCTATTTGCCCTGTGCAGCACTTTTTGATTTCAAATACCTCTCTCAAGTCAACTTGTGTCTGTTTCCAATATGGTTGAGACAACACAGAGAGCTGAGCTGTTTTTTTTCCTTTTGATAAATGCCGTATCTTGCAAGATGTGGCCTATACTCTATTCATAAAAGCCTTTAATATATGGGTACATTTATTGGTGTACACCTGCTCTCTGCTAACTCTGCCCTGGGACACAGGAAGTGAGGGTTTCAATGTTTCCAACTGAAAGGAGCAGAAGAAGAACAGGGCGTGTATACTAAACTCCTAGAGGCTAAATTGTACACTTAAGTGAAATAGCAGAAGTAAAAATCCCACACTGATTCTTTCTCTATTTCAAAATAAGAAAAAACAGTGCTCCAGTGCAGAGACTGAGGTGAGCACACACCCACTGACACATCATGGCAAAATATAACTGTTACCATACAATTACACCAGTATGTATGATTCTGAATAGTATAGATTTTGCACAGGGTAGATTTTTTGCGCATGCTTTCATTATCTTTTTCACAGTTTTTTTTTAAATGTCAGGGATAAAACTGGTATTCATTTGTTTTTTGTTTTTCTGCTCGCTCTTTGAAAGCTAGGCTCTTGAGCCAGATGTCCAGGAATGAAGGGGAGAGGAGCTACGGTAAATTAACTCACTTATTATTCTTTGATTTTCTCTAATGTGTCCCCTTAACAAGAAGTGTATTTCCTCTTTTTTGCTGTAGCTTGGTTATATATTTGCTTTCCTGTCACCTAGTTAGTAGAAAACTTAATAATAATGATAAATAAATAAATAATAGTTGAAATAGTTAAATATATCTAGGAACATCATGAGGTTGTTGTAATTTTCACATTTAATTGCTACATGCAATTAAAGGAGAGAAGATTTCACATGAATATTAGGAAATTTCATGTGAATAAAACTTTTTTTTGGCAATAAAAGCCCACCCTGTTTTATTGACAATACGTCTGTGGGAAATGTAGAGTTTTCCAACTTCTAGCTGTTGCATAATAAATGCATTTTTAGAATCTGATTGTTATTTCTTAATTTGTTCACATATACAGACATCACAGCCAGGTAGACAACTTTCCTGACAGCACCCAGCTGTTTCAGAGCAGTGATCGCCCTCAATGGGTGGGCCGATGGTGCTTCCCAAACTCTCTCTGCATTCCTCATGCCCTGCCTTTGCCAACTGGCAACGTGCCTGAACCTCAAAAATAACTTCCAGACTGCCCTAATGATACAGACACAGATGTTTGTCATCCAGATTAGTCATTCAAACGGGGGATAAAAGCCTGATAAACAGGGTGATCAGGAGGGGCTTGGCTTGTGCTGCTATATAAGGAGCTGCTTTGGCAGGAGACATTGATCAATATCAAGCGCTGACCTCAGCAAAGCAGCTGCTACCAATCGAAGTCTTCAGCTTCAGCTGTTTTTCTAGATTATTCAAACAATGATACCTTTCACCATCTGACCCATGTCTGGTGAAAAATGTATCTTCTCAGATTTGAAATGCATTTGTCTTCATAACATGGAAGGTCTCATTGTGGTTTATGGGTTGCAGTCAGTGATATGCAGCTGTACTTAAGCAGTCACAAGTTTTGCCAAGGTTAATATTGATACCTAAACAAAAAGTTACAGGCAGCATCACATATCATTCCTCTGTTGTCAAATGTGTCTCCAGTGGTGGAGAGCAACGCCAAGTTAACTCATCTCTATCATGTCTACTGAAATTATCATGCTAATCAGGTTGCCCTGGCCTGTTCTAGATCATCTTGTCGATTTCTGATATTTGATGGATAGTTCCTAACAAACTAGAACTGCAATCCTTTTTTTATACCCATACACCACAGCTTTGTTTTCAGCTTTTTTCATTTTAAAGGCTCAAAACACATATTTTACCATCAGAATTTTTCCACATTTTAATCCAAATCTGTCGACAGTTGGCGGTTTGTTTACTGTTCCACCTTAACATCAACCGGATAAAGGAGACTCACAGTTTGAGTATTACACACTCATTAAATAACATCTGCTGATGTTTAAATGTACAGTAATAGTATTTTATATGATTTCAAAATGTACATTTTTAGAGACTTTAAAACCTCCCAGCCCTGGAGAGAAGGAAATTTTTCATAATAAGGGGGTTAAGATAATAAAACTTGCATGGTGTGTGCAGTGTATCTGGTCCGGACCAGTAACTGCTGATCACAGCCTGAGTAGTCTCACAGAGCTTAGTCAGGTCTGTCTGTTTGGCAGAGGTCTAATGTTGACCCTGAGCCTAATGGACAAAGGAGCCTGGCACTGAGTCTGTTGCCAGAGGGAAACATGCAGTACAAATTCCAAGTGACCCCATCTGAACCTCCACACGCTGTGGGTAGGACTGCGTTGGTAGTGTTTATTACTCCTGCAGACCAGAGCACAAATGTATTGTAGATAACGCTATATTCTTTTAGTTGAAGATGAAATGGAAAATACTGAGAAAATAATTTCCAGCAATCCAGAACATCATCTCTTTAGTAATGGCAGCATGACGACATTGAAATACAGCCACTAGTATGGCATGATAAATGCGAAGAAATTATGTCAAGGTACAGCAGTACAGCAGTTGCTCCACTCAAAGTACCGCTGGGAAATTGTGCACAGTTTTAGGGGAAAAGATGAGGGAGGAAGACATAAAAAAAATGAAACTTAATCCTCAAAAATTCTGAGAACCTTTCAAGGCCGATACAGTTTTATGAGGTTTCTGTTTATGTTATAACACTTTACCGACACACTCAGTGTCACTATCAGTGCCGCCAACTTTACAATCTTGGCCTAACCTCAGTGTAAGAAATGAGACGTAAGGAGTTCAACCTCCCTTTATCTTAGTGTCACACACTGACAGGGAATCCTTGGTAATGACGACAGGCCTGAAGGAACAGAGAAATAATTTAAACACCTGACTGAACAGAGATAAGTATGCTAAAATATGCCGACCAAAGTTGACTACAGACCAGCTGTTTTCATGGCAAGACTGTTGTTGTGAAATTGGAGCAGTCACCCCATCAACATGAGATATATAGACTGAGGGTTGAATAACCGTTTGCACCCTCCCAGAACGCCTCAGTATGTCTGACTGTCAAACTCACTGCCGCCTAATGTTGCATAACTTTGCCGCTGTAACGCTGTGAAGGCTGAAGGTTGACCTTGGCCACAAATATCCTGACTCTTGTCACAGCCTTCAGACACATCACCATGTAAAATGATTTTGGTTACATGTTTGTGACAGATGACATGACTCATTGAAACCCTAGAGGAGAAAAAACATCCTCATACTGTACATGATATGAAATGTTTGTCTATGTAGACCCAATATTTCTCATTTTTGTTTCTTCGGTGTCTGATTTGCTGCTGCTTCAGCTCGTCAAATATTATTTTAATGTCTCCAAATGCTCTAAATGAATTTAAAAAATATATGAATTTAAAATGAACTAATTTATTGACAAAGGTAATGGTAGGTGTAGTCACTTAAATTCAGTCCATTACTTTTTTTTAATGAATCCATTAAAAATTAGTTAAAAGGAGTAAATGTATGATTCTTTAAGGAGAAGCTTTTCCTCTGACTGAGGCTCAGACAGGTTGAATTGATTGGATTTTGTGTATTTTCACATTGATAACAACCTCTCAGCCTAATCCATACAGAAATGATAAGTTCTTAGTAACTACATCTCCCATAAATAAATAAAAAATAAAAACCCTTTCAATGAGAAACTATGTCATATTTAAGTATTTAATCCTCGTTTCATACACAAATTGAAGCAAAAAAGGGAAAAAAAAGTATTTTGTTTCATTCTCTGTGTTCCAGTAACTAATCTCCTGTGCACCTGTTGTTGGCAGACACTGCACTCTCCTAATCAAGATCACCGGTGAATTATTGAGAACAATAAAACAGCCTCATTGATAAAGAGAAAGCGGTTCCTCTTAATTTGAGTGATCACTGCAGACAAACGCGCGATCGGAGCTCCGTGTCTGTGGCGCATCCACTTGTTGAGTTCACAATAGTTCACCGGCGTCGCTCTATTTAAAGAGGCATCAACATGGCACACGGTCTGGTCAGACGGGAGTCTGTGGAAACGGAGATGCAGAAGTCCGAGGCAAACAAGAAAACGTTCGTGTACACCAAGAAGAGGGGCTACGATGTTACCCGGAACCCTCACCTCAACAAGGTGAGTTTACACGCACAATTGTGTAAAGTTTTCATTTTGTTTCTATGAACGACAAGGTTGTCAAGCTAGCTGATGCCTTCAGGTGCCGTTGGAAACGGCAGTGACGGACGTTAGACGCCAACGGCGGTGTAGAAGGATGGGGATATTATCAACTTCCATTTACTGAAATATCACAATACATCAGGTTTAACTAACATTTAGTGACCTGAGAGTGATAACAAGTGATAGGCTCACAACAACGTCTGGCTAACAAGTGGCTATAATGCTAATGTTAAAGATTGACAACTAGCCTACAAATGACTTGTGCTGAGTAACGTTCCTCGTGCACTCACGATATAAGCAGCACCTATCAAACATCTTTGATTTGAGGAATGCTTTTAATATCTTACAGGTGTTCTTTATGATTTCTCCTGCTGTCCGAGCCCTTGAGGAGCTAGTGAACGCAGCATTAGCCAGGAGGTTTAGGTATCAGCTTTAGACGCGGTTATATTTAGATTTAAAGCGACCTAACTGCTGTCACACAGCGAGGGGCTTTTGTTAATATTGCTTTGTCAGGTATTACATTACAGCGACTCAGCCCTGTAGTTATTATTGATTTATTCTCCAACTGACTGATGTCTCGAGCCTGTCACCCTGCCCACAAAGACCACAGTGTGTGATTCAGCACATTGTGAGAAGCTGCTGGGAGACTAGTTTGAATGCCAAGATAAGGTCTTTACTGCATCTATAAACTCCTGTGAATATATCAGATTAAAGTTTGATTTCACTTCATTTTCTCAAGGCAAATTGAGGAACAAAGTTCAAAGTTGCTTAATCATGTAATAGACAATGCTGATCAACAGCTTCCTTATAGCCCCGGTCATGCGATGAGGACATGACTTTGCATTTTATTCTGGCTAAAAGCCTTTCATTGTAGTCTGCTGAGTTTCGTACATAGTTCTTGTGACCACACTGTACTGTTGAATTTGCCTGAGGATTTTTTTTCCCCCATGCTGTAAATGTATCTTTAACAAAAGAGTGTCTGGCAGCCTTTGAGTCCTTCCAGTGTTTTCCTCTGGTTTATGTCATGGGATGGGGGCCCCACAGGTCAGGCTGTGGTGACAGGGTCTCTGTCCATGGTGCTGACTGGCCATCAAAACAACTGGCTGAATACAGGGTTACTCTTATGTCAAGTGAGCCCTGGAAACACAAATTGCAGTCTTGACTGTTTATGTCATGGTGTGTCTTATTTTAGAGCGCTGAGTCTATTTTTACCCTCTGACCTGACGTCTGTGCTCTCACATTTCCCAATTTGAATGAAACATCAAAACTTTAGACCTATCTGTACCATATCTTGAATCCACTCTGGTTTAGGTAACAGTTTAGATACAATATCCAAAACATGGCAGTCAGATCGCTGTGCATTTTTTAGCATGATGGCTGTTCCAGTCTGATAAAAGCTGTGGGCAGTTTAGTGCAGCCGAAGGAGCTGCCAGCCTGGGTGGTGTCAACACTGAGCTGATAAGTGAGACAGAGGAGTTCAAACAGGCCAGTGTGTTTGGGGGTGGGGGGCGGTGTGCTGGTGGCTGCACAGAGGCCTGTTTGTTAGGCAAGTTAATGACTCCACTCCTGAGACCGCCACATAGTGCACATTAACCCTGTGTGTGTGTGTGTGTTTGTTTGTTTTCATGTGTGTAAGTTTGCATGCTGTGGGAGGGTGAGAGAAGTGAATGTGTATGTATACAGACATGTATTATGACTAACGGGAACAAATTAGGACTCCTTTTGTAATATAGGTGAGTTCAACTGGCGCACAATTGTCATGTTTTGTTGTCCAGTAGCTGTGAGTGGTGGAAGATGCCAGCACTTTAATTATGTCTGCAGAGGATCAACAAAATCCCCACGTTTACCTCGGAAACAGACTGTAATCCAAAATATTAATTGATGGCATGCTTTTCATGATGACGCAACATTTATATAACATTGCTATCAAATGAACAAAAACAGCAACATGAGTCTTCTTCAGAAACCTGTGTGCATCTGTAAAAGCACTCTGCAGTGTCCTGTGCCGTTCAGAAGTTGATTAGGCTGCTTGACCTGTTGTAAAAGTATTGATAAGAAACACCCTAGTCTACATGTGTTTGTCACTCCCACTATCTCGTGTTACCTGTTCTTGGAAGAAACATTTTATTGGACTAAATTCATCCACAATCAACTGGATAATGATTACTAACAAGAAAGCAGAGACAAACTGCGAGCACAAAGCTGAGCTAATGCAGCTATCAGGTGCTGTAACATTTGCATTTTTTTTCAGTGAGTTATCACTAGATGCTGCTGTCAGAATGAATGAGTTCCTGTACTCAAGTTGGCTGTCCATTTATGTGATAGTATACTGTAGCGTTCCCTCTCAGACTAAACCCAGAAAACAAACCGCATCCTGGTGAAGATGTTGGTAGAGAGGAAAGAGTTGGGGCATGATAAATGAGAGACTGTGGTCTGTTCAAACAGACCTGGGGTGGAAAATGCAAACTAGATTTCCCATGGTGAGTCAGTCTGGACTAGAGACCAGAGAGACATCTGTAACCATAGTGACTGTACACATAGATGACAACAGCCATTGACAGTGGAGTTCAAAGATGTCATTGCCAAAAACTAGGTTGATGGTTAATGTCGACTGAGAAGAGACTAAAACTCACAAAGGTCAAATGGCTGAAACTGAAACTGAAAGGGAGCTGCGTGCAGCGTAGCTTGTGTAAACACAGAAAGAGGAGTGAAGAGGTTTTTTGTAGTCATCTCTTAGATGGAGCATTTGCAGGAAAGGACTGAGGTTATTGTTGACTCTGTGAGGTCCATGATCTGTCATTGGTTTTAAAAGTCCTTAATCTTTGTACTAACCTCACAACATCATGACCCAACTTCAGGTACTCAGCTGCTCTTTGTGCTGCCGTCTTGAAACCCCCTCTTTTGATTTTCAGTTAATGAAACCTGAATTTGTTAGGAGAACATTTGCCTGACTGATCTGATTGGAAAACCCTCTCTTTAAAGTCGGAGGATGGCTGTTTGTACTTAGAGGTCAATCTGGAGGCCTAAAGCTCCAGTGCTCAGACCTGGCCTAGTAAACTGTTTGTTTACATCACAATTTACGCCTCGGGGGCCCTGAATGGACCCAGTGTACAGGGGAGCTCTTAAAGATGTGTTGACCCAAATTCACGTGGAAGCATGATCCGTCTACCGCTAAGGATGTTACACTGTGTTTTGTCTATTTTAATAGAGTTCTGTTGTGATCTGGATTTTAAGTTCTCTCTCCCTCTACAGTTCACTTTACTGTTCTTCTCTCTTCCTCTTCATCCCTCGTCCATTTCCTCTCTCTTTCTTTAGAGTGGCGTTAAGAGTGAATGTTACGAGAGCCTCGGTTCTTTTATTTTTTTTCCATTTTACGAGAGGGCTTTTCATCTCACTTTCAAGTTGCCCATCTTTAATGAGCTCACAGCTTGTGCTGTTTTATTGTTTTGTAAAAAGGTGCGGTTTAAAAGGATTAATTACAAGACAAGGGCTGGACTAAAGTCTTTCAGAAACAAGGATGTGAGGGGTCTGTTTTTTCCCCTTTGTAAACCAGTTTGTTCAATCTGATGAGAAAAACAGGGAATTTCTAAAACCACTTTCTCTCTTTATTTTTTTGGACAAATGTGAGATACTGAATACATCACATACTGAGTGACTGTTGCTGATCAACCTGACCTTCTCATCAGCTGGTTGAAATGAACCAAAACAGAGTCTCTCTCAAACACACATGGGTTTAGAGTAGTAGCAGAAAAAAAAGGTTGCTTATGCAGCCAGGTGAACCATCCACTGTCAGCTCCGTACATGAACTGGGACGAGGAAATTGGAGGAGAAGGTAGGAAATGACTGCTAAAGCGTGTTAGCGGCCAGGCACAGGCAGGCTTCTGTGGCTCAGGCAGTGGCACATTGTTGCCTTCCCTCTGATTTCAGCGAGGCCTGGGGGATGAGGTGTGTTTACCTCCCTCAGCTGGCCCACTTCACCTCGAACAGGAGTCGGTCACAGCACAACCTGCTAATTGATGCTGAGGGACGCAGCGCTGAGAGCAGCGTGTCCTCACACCGGCAGGCTTCGATTTCTTTTTAATCTATCCACACATATACACATGCAGAGCTTCACAACGTCACCTCACTCTTTGGTTAACTTAACACTCCCTCCTCCCCCTCTCCAGAGGTGGAAGCGGATATTATAGGTGTGTTTTGTGTGTGTTCGCCGTGCAATAAAGAGATGAAGTGGGGTGCGAGATGTAGAAAGGGTTCTCTGTGGTGAGGAAGAGAGCGCTGGCCATGCTCCACAGACGCCCTCTGTCTCACTGCTTGATCACACATTAATGAGGCATCTGTGTGAATCCCGGCCCTCAGTACGTTTCTCTGACGCTGGTTCCGACTGAAAAACAACAACAACAACTGCCTCCTTAAAAACACTCTTAGCACCCAATCAGGGATGCTGTTTCACCTCAAACACTGAACTGAGTTGTCGGTGTGTCCGCGACCAACAGATGCCCATTCACTGGCTCTGTACTGTAGGTGACGATGATTGTAACAAGTGCACTCAGTCATAAAGCTGAAGGAGAATAAGAACTGCTGCTCCTATCTATTTTACAGCCACATTTAACTTGTTTGGACAAAAGCATCAAATCCAACAATAAGAAGTAGAAGACTCACAAAGATTTGCTTTCAAATACAGTACAGGCCCCTTAGTGAGAAATGGGTCTGTCATTCAAGCCTTAAACACTAAATGCCATGAAAACACACACTGATCCTCTTGATTAAACAGTAACGTTTTGTTTATTGAGGTTTTTAATATCACTAACATTATGCATCATTTGACCCTACGAGCACTGAATGAAATGGGAAGGCCGTGCCCAGACAGTGCTGCAATTGGATGCCCCATTTGTAACCACAGGCTCCAAAATATGACATCGCAAGATCATCTGTTAGATGAAAGACTTTTAAGACTAGACATTTTTTGTTCTTGGCGAGCAGAGAACAGCAATATATCTGATTGGGTTAAGCCAAATGGCGGCAGCCCTGATAACCCTCTGTTGCAACTGGAATTCATTAGTCACTCATGTTAAATTTATTCTGGTTTGGCTTCGACTCTTATTTGACTTTTGCTCCTAGGAAAAAAAGAAAAAAGAAAATCTTTTTTTTTCTCCAGCAGGTTTACATTTTCCTTTAAACGAGATCCACATAAACAAATTTAGTAACAAACAACCAAATGGCAACAAATACACTAAGCTTTCAATTTTGAAGTGGAAATGTTCCTGTATGAGGTCTCATTGGGGTATGCACTGTGCTTTGCTGGTTGCTGTACAGTAAATGGTTTGCTGAGTTCTCGATGTGAAACATAATGTGCTCCAGACGGTCTGTGTCTGTGGTGAAGGCCTGATAAGGTTTTTATAGCAGTGCATGCACTCTAATAGAATTATGTCACAATGGGGAAAAGGTGCCAGTGAGAGAGCAGCACCATGATTTGGCGCGGCCTTAAGCCAGTGCAGACGGGAACTTTGATTCCCACTGAGTCACCATGTCAGCATGACACGAGGACAAAATTTGTTTTCTGCACATTGGAGACTTGTAAAAGCTTTGTGTTGACAGTTTCCTGTTTTGGAAAGGGATTTCAGCAATGCTTTGTTTGTGCTGTTCACCAAGGTTCCCATGGTCCATGGTAATATTTCTAAATTTATCAGCCTCTGGGCCCCTATCCATCATAGGATCAACAAAGAAAATCCTTTGATGGATATCTGTGGAAATACAGCAGTGGTTTTATGGTTTCAAGATTTTGTTAACGGTCTTTTGATTTGACAAAATCAGGAACAACAATGAGCAGTTTAGTGGTGCTAATGAGGACAGATGTCAGAAGATTAGATGAGAAGACTAATACCACACTAAAGTCACCAAGACAAATGTGAAGCTAGAGGCAATATGTGACTGTCTTAGTTGGCACAATCATGTTGGCAAAACAGTGATTCCAAGTAGTATTTGTATGCTCCCAAGAAAAAAATCCAGATTAGAATCCACATTAGAAACATGCTGATATGTTACTATGCTCATGTTAGCATTCAGCTGTGTATTAAGTACTGCTGTGTCTAAGTATGGCCGCACAGAGCTGTCAGCATGAATGGTAAGAACTAGACTAGCTTGTTGAAGTATAATGAGCTGACTCCCTGAAATTGGTGTCCATTTCAAATTTTGACCTATACCTTAAATGCAAACAACTGTCAAACCCTAAGTTAAGACCTCTTAAAAAACTGTGATGTCCAAATTAAATTTCAGTTGTATTGTTGTGTGGAGTCTGATATCAGCCTGTGGTGCTTCTGGGTTTGATAGAAGTCTCACTTGACCTGTGTGTGCATGTGTGTGTGTGTTACAGGATGTTTAGAGGTGGATGACACTGGTTATGTGAGGTTGAGCTCGATGATGTTGGTGGTCAGATTACAAAGCTGTGTTTAACCGAGCAAAGAAAAAGGGACAAACCCCTCTCTGTTCAGGCTTCAGACAGAGCAGCTGCACTTGTCAATCCCCCTCACTAGGTGGACTACAGCGCTCTACGAATATGTGTGTACACTGTTCTAGTGTGTGTGTGGTTGGGTTGTCCCAGGTGTGGCCAGGTGTTTCAGGTTCACCGCACGCATTGCTAGTGACCAGACATTCCTCTGATGGACTGGAGTGGATCGGCCCGACTGAAGGAGAGTACACCCCAAATGACCAACCTGTTAACCTGAGCTTTACACAGACACACAGACACACACACACACACACACACACACACACACACACACACTTCAGGTGGTGTGTTTGTTCAGCAGCAGGTCCATCTAAATAGCCTTCCCTCCTCAGCTCACCTTTGTGTTTTTTTTTGTAAGATGGTCCTCATTCATGTGAGGACAACAGAGAAGTCATTAGCTCGTCCCAGACGCAGAGG
>OMNW01009654.1:0-19083 GCA_900303245.1 Selene dorsalis
CGGGGAGGTCGCCGAGGGCCTGCCGGACTGGACCGAGTCGGAGCGGGAGCACCTGGCCCACGAACTGAGCGACGTTATGATTTATTTAGTGGAGCTTGCGGAGAAGTGTCGCGTCGATCTTCCCCAAGCTGTACTCCGTAAAATGGCCCTTAACCGACTCAAGTACCCCGCCAACAAGGTCCATGGGTCGGCCAAAAAGTACACGGAATACACGGACTGAGCGTGGGCACTGAGACACAGACGGGTAGTTACTGCTGGAGCTGCGTCATCTTATCCATGGCTCACTGCTACTGAACATCTTACTGCTTTTGGTCCAAGTGGCTTTTTCTGACTTTGACTAGTTACCATATCAACGCTGTTAACTTTTGGGAGGCACGTTTGGTAGCCCTAGATGCCTGTATATGCAAAGCCACATTTAGCAGGCATGGCACTTTATGAATACAGGGGCTTTCATAGATCACAACTTTTAAAACCTGTTTTTAACCTGTGTGTTTGAGGCATTGCATGCTGTTGTGGTTAGATTTTTACTGTTGTGCATTTAGTTTAACCCCTGATTGTTTCCCTGATCATCCCAGACATAGAAGAGAGCTGTAAAAGAATGAAAATCAAGTGTTTTTGCTTTTGTGGATTTATTTGAATGAGGGATGGATCGATTCTTCTTCTGTATTATTCACCCCATAACTGGCATTTTTCTTTGTTAAAGTTGCTTTAAGTCTTACTAGTGTTTTTTTTTTTTCATTCATTTCAGTAGGTTGTTTCTACTGTTTCTACTGTTTAAGTTTAATCCAAACTAAAGGGCAACATATTTAATGTCCCATTGTAGTCAAATACAACACCCCTGCAATAAATGCTACCATCTCCAAGGCTGCGGTGTTCACTTTGTTTGCATTGGGGAGGTGTCCATTCAACTTTGTGGTGTATTTTTGAGAATGTGGATTCTTAATTTTGAGTTTTAATATCATATAGAGAGGTGTTTCTAGTCCAACACTGATAGAAATAAGGAGACCAACTATTAGGAACACAGCAGTGCAATTTGACAAAAGAAATCCTCATGAAAATGTAATTTCTCACAGGGCTATTGTGTTAAGAGGTATTAGTTTTATCTTCCTGATAATAATCTACAAGCACAATATATGCAGTCATGTCTTCTAATAATAACAGCTATAACTAGACTAATCATTGAAAGGCACTTGTATCCTTCAGTCCTCCTTCAGTATTACTGGGTCCCTGAAAATGATGGTAAGCTGTTGTACAAAATGTATCTGGGTCTATTTGGCTTTCACTGCTTTATTTAAAGCAACAGGCAGTAATGCAGAGGAGGGATGAAACGGGCTCTTCGCATGTGTTCCTACCTGGCATGAATATTTGATGAATCTCTCAGCAAAGGTTTTTAATTCAGAATATACCGACAGAGTGTGTGAGAGAGACGGCCTTTTAGTGCAACAGAGAGATGAAAATGCCTGTCAGATTTTTCATTTAACTTCAAAAATTGTCTGAGATACAAACATTGCCCTCAGCAGTGTATCCTGGTGCTCACTCAGACATTAGTCATCCGCAGGCTGCAACCAAGAACAGTCATGTATCACTAAAATGTTGCTGGGTAGGAGTGGAGTCGCACTTCAAAGTAAACAGCTTTTTACTTAAGCAGATATGACATGGTATGTCGCATTAAGAATGAGAAATTGTGCACTTTTTCTGATGTGTATTCAAAAACTTGGATATGTAATCTCCCCTCCCTCCCCTGGCACTGTAATGTGTAAATCCATCATTTTAATTTTCAGCTCTTTGGAATGAAGATTCATAGCAGAAAAGAGGGCTAAACTTTTTTCAGTCTTGATCAAATGAAGTAGAATAACCGCAGCAGCCAGCCGCCTTAAATTTGTTTTTTGGGATCATAAAACCTCAGCTCAACATAATTCCCCACAAATTCAGCAGTGCACAACTCTCTACAGCTCAAAGTGAAAGCATTTCAAGCAATAGTTCTTCCAAATTATCAACCCTACAGTGTGTAATGCACAGTGAACACCACTGAAAAACAGTGTAATATAAGATTGGAACATTTTATAGATGCAATTTCAATAGTTTTCTAGTTTGTGCCAGGAAGGTAGCAGGCTGCAGTTACTGCTCTCTCAGGAGACTAAAATGTGGACATGTTCACCCTGTAGTGGTGTTCTTGCAGTTTTCTGTCACACTGAGAAAATACAGGCACTGCTGAGTTATCACGAAAAGATTTGGTAAAGAACTCTGCAATTTGAAAAACTCATGCATTTTTTAGAGTGGGATATAATGTAGCACATTTCCATATACTGCTGCACCCACATAAAAATCAGATATAAAAATTAGACTCTCTGAAGCTGATCCTGAACCCAGCTCTAACCTCAGTCAGAGAGTACGATTTGAATTACACATTTATTAGTTTTTCTTGCAGGAAACTCTCACATTTGTTCCCCACTATCCCATGCAAATGAATATCACTTTAACTAGTAATATGTAACTATGGGAAGAAGAAGTGACATGATTTTTTCTCTTATAAGTGCAGTAGTGATATGAATGAAACACACATATGCTTCTGAGTTCACTGGGGGATTTTGTTGCTTGCAAACTTTAGACATAGCTTTGTCGCCAACATTACTCAATCAATTCACCAACTTAATGTCTCATGTCAAAGGTTTACCTCTTGTCCCTTGGAAAGAGAGGCCTCAAGCCTAGTGCAAAAGCACCAGATGGAAATTTCTAAGTTTAAGCCTCCTTTCTCCACCGCTGGGCCAAATCTTACACCTCTTCTCTCCGGCTGGTATTACACTGCATTTTACCTTTTACTATTATCCCATTATTGTCACATATGGTCACGTTGTCGCAGTCCATACTTGTCCGGATACTTGAAGTTTTGCTCAGTCTCTGTTAAAGTTGAGTTTGAGTTATCACTGGACAAAAGTACTAAATGACAGTCTGTGCTAACTGCCTCCGTTAACCCAAACCTTTCAAATCAAGCCATAAATATATAGGGTTTTGTGCTGTGCATTATACGCTTGCATTGATCATCTTATGTGTGAGGGATAAACTCTTGGACATAAACAATCATTCTGAATTTGCTTAATTTGCTTAATTAAATTAGTAAATTAGTCAGCATGCATCGCTTCATTTAGACAGAAAACCAAAGGAGAGAGTGTTTTTTCTTTATCGGCTCAGTGAGACTGTGAAATCATTTCTTTGGGATAAATTTTGCCCTCATGTTCCCCGAGGCTGTGGTGATCCTCAAGACTTTAAGCACACCGGAGAATGAATGTGTAATGGTGGACTCAATTCACCACTGATAAGAGTCCTTCATGTCCACTCTACCTGCTCTTTTACTGATAAAAGTTTTAATAGCTGGAGTGGGCAAATGACTTAGAAATAGTACAAATACATTACAATTCTTTGAGATTGGGAACCATCTCACAAATTTCAAGGTTAGTCGTCTGTTTGGTGGCAGGAGGACCTGATTATGTCCAAAGTATCAACATAACAACAAAAACCAACAAGAATGGCAAAGTGCACTTCCATTAGCTTTTTAAAAATGTGTTTATTGATATGTTTTGTTCACTCACAAATGGGAAATGCATGTACACTGTTATCCAGAAGGGCAGGCCTCTTCTTATCGGCACTATCGCTGTTAAAAGTTTCAGCCGAAAAATTAACTGAGGGCTAGTTTTGCTCTCACATCTTCATGTTTTCATGTTTTGAGAAAGAAGTTGAGACAGTTCCCATGATGCTTTCCCTTGTCTGAAGATGGCGCTGAGGGCTTAATTACTCCTAAGATTTTTGATGAGTTTAAATCTCGAATATGTTTTTCTACTTTTTAATGGCCAGTCCCGCTGATACCATCAGGCCTGTTGTTGTCGGATTCAAAGGGATGAAGGACATTTAGTTTTCCATGCTATGTCTGATAAGATCTCAAAGACGCATACTCGAGTGAGTGAGTGAGTGAGTGAGTGAGTGAGTGAGTGAGTGAGTGAGTGAGTGAGTGAGTGAGTGAGCGAGTGAGCGAGTGAGCGAGTGAGTATATTTATTTTTGGGAGGTTTGGCAGCTTTGTTTTTTTCCCCTCTTTCTTTTAGGCCACTTCCTCTTTCTTTTCACTATCTGAATCACACACACAGACAGTCTTTTATCCCCGTCATAGAGACAGCACTGGGAGCTGTCAGATCTCACACAGTGGGGTTACAAAACAGCAGGAGTTCACATCACATCACATCACATTCCACACATACGCACTTGTACATGCACACAGAAACACACACAGACCACTAGCCTTTTTTTCTTCTTCTTCTTTTTCTAATCTCTCTCTCCTGGACCATCGCTAATGGCAAAGAATAATTTCTTCTCTCTTGTGTGGTTCTGTCAGATCTTAAATACCCCAGACTGATCCATCCTGAACACAAACTACTTGGCAATGCTCTTCCTCCTCGTGAGACGTAAAGCTCAGCCAATACAGCAATTGTCACAAGTCAGGATCCCTGCCAACAATTAGACATTTATATGAGTGTCTCTGTGGGTTATATCAGTTCACTGAGGGAATTTTCTAGATGAAATATAACTTTATTGTGACCCAGTACATGAATAATAAAGACTCATTTTAACACCTTTGCCACCTCTAGTTTTAGATCATCGAGCTTTGTAGCTTTTATGTTTTTTCCAAACTCAGCTAATGCATTGATTTTAGTGAAGCTTACTGTAACTGGCATTTTGACAGAAGAAAAGCACAGGTGTAATCAGTAACAAAGCTGAGCTTCTTTTATGTGTGCTTGTTCCACACAGGTCAGTGGAAGAAATCGTTAATGTTATTAGATCCACCTTTTCCTTTTCTTTTCTGCTGAGGAAAAGCCATTTTCTCTTTTCCTCTTTTCCTCTTTTTGATTGCTTTATTGAACCAGCAACACTTCAGATACAATGGAGCGATAGTCTTCGGCTTGACCAGACTGAACAGATAAGACAAGAGCATTAAACCAGCAGTTAAAGATCATCATATTGTGTTACTTGCAAAGACTAAATTCTGTGTTCCTTTACCAGAAGAGGAAAGTTTATTTATTACTATTGAATGTTGCATCTGTGAATGAATCAAACCAAAATATGCAAATGTTTCAAGGAGGAAAAAGCACAAGAGTAAACAATGAAAGCAGTGGTAGCCAAAATAGATTTAGCTGCTTTGAGGCACTTGGATGTCATGAAACCACTGTTCAAACACTTACCTGCTTACCTGCTTGACAGGTTTAACCTGACTGCTCTCAAGAAGAAAACCAAATTAGCAACGAGAAAATACAGAATTTATTGCACAAGCTTTTAAGTGGGGCCATACAGTCTAGTCAAGGCTCCAGCACCAAGATGAAAAACAACAGGGCACCATTCCCAGCTGTTAGGAAGTACGAGTTCCCCCTGTGATAATGTGAAATTATTTGGAATAGATCAGTGAAAATCATAGAATTTATTTTTTAGGAGTAAATTTGAAAGAGTTGTTATGTTCCTTTCCCTTGAACTCATGAGGAACTGCATCTGACGGTAGCATCACTAGTTATAATGTCCCCATTGTCCATTGTTATGATAGGAAGTCATTTGGAGAAAAAGCCTGAAAATGAGCTGTTATGGGTAGTATGAATTTGACAGTAATTATCTTCCTTTCCTATGGTGAGAGCTTAGTGCACTGCAGCTTAATAATACCTGCAGACAGACACCAATGTGCCACAAATTCAGAAAACAATTTCTCTAATAATTAGACAACACGTGCTGCAAAAACCCACAACACAACGGAAGTATTTCCATGGACACCAGATCTGGCTGATGCACGCTTTTGTTCAGTGCTTCTTGACCATAGAAGTCATGAAGAGGGCTACATGTTTGTAGTATTTGAGAATAAGGTGAATTTAGTGTATTATCATGTCAATATGATTCAGATATTGCAAATATTGCATGAGCTTGTCACTTAGTTATGTTTTGAATTTTCACAGCATATGTGCAGTCAAAGTGTTCACAAACACATTTTATGAAGCTGTAATCTGTTCCTGTATGCATGTTTGGTTGTTTTTTATGTATTGAGCTCTCAGGGCCACCATACTTCTGATCGCAGTATTTCCGGCTGTCAGAGTAATCAGATAATCATAAACACAACATTCTACAGACAGACTCCTATAAGATTAATTTTGACCTTGATCCCTTCCTGTAGTTCAACACTTGCACGAGCACAGACTCTCGGGAACGAGCGAATTCTCCACCAGCCGTTCGTACGGGGGCGGGGCTACAGTCACCGGGATCCCACCTGGTGGAGAGAGAGGCGGTCACCTTCAGCTAACTGTGACCGGCCCCCTGCTGCCACCTGCTGCTTTGCAAATCGCTTTTCCAAACAATTTCATCACAGTTTCCCCTCATCACACAACATGTCAGAAATCAGTCCATCTGCCAGAGAGTCCGCGTTACGTTGCTTTTTGAAGGATAAACTGAAGACAGTTTTTCTTAACTGACCGGACTCCGTCAGCTACTCATGCTAACTTTGTATGGATTACCAACAGCTGCACTTCAGGATGTACCGGACCTGCTCACAGCAAGCTGACAACGTTTATCTGCCTAAGGATTTAATGTTTCTCTCCATCAGGATGACTCCATCTCACATTCATTTCACCAGGCGAAGGTAAGAAATAGCTGCTTCCTGATCCCTGATATTCACATGTGACCCTTAGTTTTTCAGTCAGGCCTAACCGCGTTTGACCAGCAGGCCCCGATTTCTAAGATGTTCAGTATGTGATCATGTGATCAGCTGTTGTTGCCAAATGTGTTATCCAACTTGAATCAAATATTGTATGTATTTTGTTGCAGACTTTGATAATATTAAGGTTTTACTTCTGCATGATTTATTTTATTTTACAAAATTAGCAGCATTACTTATAGGGCATGAGGAAATGCAGGTTTTTCAGCTCTGCCACTTAAAGTGTGGCAGGCACAAACACGGGCCAGACTATTTAGGTGTGTGTTTGGAAATTGGCTGAGTGCTGCTGCTGCTGCTGGTAATTTATGGCTGTTTCACAGATGCAATGTTAGATGCTTGTGATGGCTGCTAATTTCTGCTCTCCTGTGGCTGCCACCTATTATGTGCACCGTATTTCAATATTGCGTTCCACCATCAGCCCTGGGATGTTGGTGCTGTTTTTGTGGAGTTGCTATTTTGGCTCACTGCAAATTTGGTCTCAAGTGAAGGATGTTATTGTATAATGGTTTAATGCGGTGTAATTTATTGTAAAATGGCTTTAGAAATGTAAACATGAGAGCACAGCCTATTCACATAATTATTTCCCTTTAATAATGGCTTGAAGGGAAACTCAACATGGCTGTTGTTCGTAGAATAGATGGTCACTTGAACGTTTTCTTCCCATACTTCACATTTATTAGCATTAGAGGAAAATTTGAACTCACAGGCATTCGATGTGTGAGAGCTTGCTTTACTATGATTGATATCATAATGAAATAACAGCAGTCAAAGTGCCTATTTGGTGGATTACAGTACTGCCACTTCACACAGTTGTTAACCCCTAACACTTATTCCTCACCTATGTTAACCAGCTGTTTTGCATTACCTTTCATGAGTAAGAAATCTGTCTGTCTGCTTCAAGCTATGTGTTAATGTGTGCAATTGTATGTGCAAGTAAAGTCACTGCAGCATAAGTGACAAGTTTACTTCTGCATGTGGTTTTGGTGGATTCAGATGTGTTGGCCGCACTTCATTCATTAGCTTACGCCCCATGAGGTGTATTGTGGGACAAAGACCATATAAGTCAGCTGGAACCTGGCCATCACATGTTGCTGCAGATGTTGCTCCAGCACTGCTGCTGCTCATCCAGCATTTCATAAGCCCCATCTCCCTGCCCTATGATCCTCCTGCAGACTGTGATTCCCCTGTAAAGGAGTTTATCATCGTCATTCCCCAATCTCATCTGTGCTGAGCTTTGTGATTGCTTGCATGGAGGGATTCAGTCCAGTCTCTATACTAAATACACTGTGTGTACTACTCTGTTTCCAGTTAATAACACAGCCCTTCGATTGAGGAGGCGGCTGAACTCGTTGCTTGTGTCTGCCAGTGTGCTAGTGCATGATGCTCATGCTACCCATACAATTCAGGCATTTTGTTTTTTGAGTTGACGTGTATTTGTTCCGTGTTTTGCTTCCTGTTAGTGTTTTGCATTGAATGCTCTCTTGTGTTGCTGTCTATCATTCTGTCTGTTTCATGTGCACTTTAATGCAGATAAAGTGAACCAAACTAAACTCAGCCAGAGTGAATGAGTAAAGGAGTCTTAAGTTGGCCCTACATGCAAATCTCCAATCTCATACTATTTTGAGATTCTTTACAATAAGAGTTGAATGAATGTTCTCTGTTGTTCCTTTGCAGCGTATTGTGCTATTGAAGTCTCTTTAAACATGAAATCTGGTGCTTCCTGTGCAGTGCTGCTCCCTCTAGCAACGAGACGTAGTGGAAAATGACGTTTGAACCACTTCAGAGATGGTGGAGTTGTTGTGGAAGGGTCTTTGAAAGACTGCTGTTTATTTGAACTAAGCATTGCAAAACTAGGAAAATGGGACAGGCACTGAAGTGTGAAACTGAAGGGCTAATGCTGTTGATTTCAACGTGTGATAGTACAAACTTAGTGTGAAAAGCAGTGCTGCCAATGTGCTGCTTTAACAGACTTTATTGGCCAGCTATTGTCAACCGCGAGAAGTGCGATCTGACAAGCTGTTCAGCATCTCTCAATAGGAGATGATAAAGATTATCTATATAAAATACACTAAACAACTTTCTTATGTCCTAGTTTTCTAGTCATCACACAAAAAAAGATATATTAATAAAAAAGTGCTTATGTATAATTCACTCATGTGTAGGCTCTCAATGAGGAATAGTAAATAAGCTTGTAGTTCTATTTCAGCTGTATGTAAGTAGTGCTTACAGTAGGTAACAGTTGATTTGCTAAGGAAATATTACCTCCACATTTCTTGGCAAGAATGCTCTTGTCTTAAAATAGAGCTCACACTTGTACAGAAAAATCCATAACTAATGTATGAGGCTGAGGCTTTGCAAAGCGTGATTTTTTTTTTGGTGAATGGTTTCCCCCACTGTTTCATCAAAGCCAAATAATATTCTGATGAAACATTACAATTCTGGTTGAGTCTTACATTTTACGGTGGCACATGGCTGCATATCTGTGACTGTTTTCTGGTGTGTGGCTCCAGGTTTAATACAAGGAGAGTACAGTTGGCTGTAGAGTACATGGGCACAGACAACACAATCCATCCACTGACTCAGAAACACCTCTAACTTAGTTTTCACCTAAATGATACAATAATTTTTTAATTGGATTATTTAAATTCACTTTTATTGACAGTACATGCATACATGCATGCATACATATAATATCTTTTTTATAAAAACTGTCTCATTATAAATATTTATTGTGGTGGGACTATTCTTTACAACAGTAATCTTGTGTTAAAAAGTTAGTAACTTCTCTTTGTGTCTCATCGATCAGTGTGTTGTCACTTTGTTACCTGATGGTTGCCTGATTTTTACATCAGAGAGCAAATGAAATGAACAGAAAAAAAGAGAATATCTATAAATAATAATTCCTCAAAGCAAAGAAAATGTATAATCTATAAAAATGTCTGTTGTTGTCTACAGCTGGGCCAAGTATTCCCCAAGTGTTCACCAAGGTAGTAAAGATATATTTCTACTGACAGAGGCAGTCAGATCTGCGTTCCCTTTGACATCCCGCTATCTGTCTGAGTGTCAGTGAGACCTGGTTCAAATAGGGACGGGTGTATCAGAGTATGGCAGTAAATTGTAGCTGAGCAATGTGAGATAAAGAGCAACAGACTTGAATAATCATTCAGCAACGTGCCTTACATTTCTGAAAATTGCATTTCGATGGTTCTGTCATGAGTACAATGCAAAGGCAAACAGCAGAAGATGATGAATTAGAGCAAGTCTGCATTTAACTACAGCCTCACACTTCAGGGCTGCAATTAATGGGTATTTTAATGATTTGTTCATTCATTTGCATTCATTCTTTAATTATCAATTAATCTGCAGATTATTTTCTCAATCAATGGATTCATCACTGTACAGTTTAAAAAATGTCTAATAAAGACTACTGCAGTGTCCTACACTGCAAGCTGAGGTCTGACCAAAGGTTTGAAACTCAATTCTTTATTACAACAGTTTGGGTTCATTCTCTTATGATTAACTAATTGATCTACACTGATTGATCGCAGCCCTGCAACACTTCTGAGACAGTCTTAACAACAGTGGAACAATATCTTCAAAAAGATCTGAGGCATGTATTGCAGAGCCACAGCACTGTGTTGCATTAGATTGCACAGGTGTTGCTGACATTGTGTCCAGCCCTTGCATACTTGACATTGTGATTTCCCGCAGCAGCTGAGCTGTGCGAGACCATAACAGTGAAACACATGTGACAGATGCATTGGTTAATAACAGAAATGATCAAAGTGTGACAGAACGGGCACAGGTCCCATTCATATAATGGCCACAGGGAACCAAGAGCAACAAAGCTAATATGTGACAGTGAAAGGCAGTAGGATTGTCTTTTGATTTAGCTGTGCAGCACTGAAACAACTCATGGCAAGGTGACACATCGTGCTGGCTAAAATACAACATTTTTTATTCATGCTGAGTCATGGACATTAAAATTGTAGTCGGTGTTAAAAATGTTCAATGAGTCCCGAGGAATTTTGTATACATATGTCTGATATACTTAAATACTCTTATTAAAATGCAGAGACCTGTATTTATGTCTCTAGAGTTTCATATTGTGTAAGTTGTACTGATTGCGATCCTTACACCTTGAAACATTGACTTAATCATTTGTTTGCAAATTTGAAACTCATTTGTCAGACTGTTGTTCCCAAAACTAAATAGCAGTTTTTAGGGCCTTCTAACATGCTTACATGCTCAAACACTCATGAAACTGTGCACGTGCATTACACTGAGTTCTACACTGAAAGTAGCTGTATGCTAGATGAATTCATAGTCATGTGTTACTCTGTCAATTGGAGTCCTTGCAGGGTTGGGTAAGGGCCTTTCATTTATTAGATTTTTTCCACAGTGTCACCTTTTGCACAGTGAGTGAGGGAACTTTTTCTACATTTCTGGCTGGACCACAACAGTGGTGCTTGTCTCATACTTGTGGATGTTGCTGACTGACTGACTTGCTGATGATGCCACTGCTCTGTGTAGTGCAGAGCTGATATCTACTAAGCTGTTATGGTTTCCTGGCTGCTTGGGAACTGCAGGGAAGCACTTCCAATACACTGAGCCTCACCATCAGCAACTTTTCAAATATCTATCATTATTACATAAAGGAGGTAGAGGAATAACTTAACTTAAAGATTTGCACCTTAATTAAACAGTTTCGGAGTAAATGGGGTGATTAAATGACTTGTTACGAGGAGAATGGAGGCTCTTCCACCTAACATCTCTAAGCCAAAAACCAACCTTGCAAGATCAGCGCCTCTGACCCAGTGTCCCAGCTCTCATCTCGCGAAAAAACATGGACTGCTTCACAGCACTACGACTCAAACATGCCCCTTACCCACCTCAGCAGACATAACTCCACGGATTGCCTTCTCGCCGGCTTCGTTGAAAACACATGCACTTGGCCGGTGGGAGGGAGGAGAGTTAGCTGTGAGTTTTTATGACAGTGAAAATATGCATTCTGAAACTGTACGGAGGAGAGACAGAGAGGAGAAGACGGGACATGAGTAATGAGGCTTTGTACTGACCTTTATGATCATCTCTACTTCAGGAGCACAGCGTCCATGTTCACTGCACAGTATGGCTCATGTGAATGAAATGGGTATGAGGGTTTGCCAGACAATATTTTGCACTTCACTGTTGCTTTTGATCTTTTCAACATATTTAAGGACAGTAAGAAAAAAAATAATCCCACCACAGCGCCGCTCCTGACTGAAGTGTTTAACTTTATAAGTCTGACAATAGTGCCAGGGCAGATTTGGCTTGACATACATCTTTTGAATTGGAAGTCAACCACCGTCGACTATCACCCTATTCCCGATTTCCTGGCATGTCCCAGTCCCAGCGCGCTGAGCTCGATTGCTCCTGCAGGGGCTGCGTAGGAGTGATAGACAGTAGTGACACCCTAAATCAGCCGTAGAGACTGATCAAAGTACTGCATTGTTGGACTGAAATTGGACTTGGGCAAGCTGTGGCAAGCTCAATACAAGGCAAGTTTCTGTCCTGTCTGGTCTCATTTCGAGCTCGGCGTTTTGAATGATTCATCATACGGAGTGTGGAAATGATGAGGGAAAAGTTCAAATAGAGAGTGACAAATTCTTGGTTGAGATGTTTCTACCGGAGGGGGCCGAGAGGTGTTGTTCCAGTGCAGAGCTTAAGTTGCGCTGTGCTAGCCGTTTCTGTTCTGAGTAGATTTCCCACTTTCTGTGCTTCTCTATTCTTTTTCCCAGCCTGGCATAAGTTTGAAATCAGCAGCAGGCTTTTTCTCTTCCACATCCTTGGGGTGAACCTCAACTTTTGTGCCACATAACTGCGTGCAGTCACTTGTTTAAACCAGATATGAAGCAAGAGAGACCACTGAATTTATGTGAAGCAGTCTCACAAAATCATACAATACTCTGCTTACAATGTCTCTGTTTGTCAGCATTGGAGATACAAGATACTCCCTGAATGGCATCCAAGGCTATCTTTATTCAAAGCGACTGTTGCTATGTAGGACTGTTGCTATGGTGAAGTCTTTTACCTTCTCATTGAGATGGACAGCTGTAGCCTCGCCACAGGGAGGAGCCCTTTCTCTCTCTTCCTCCTGTGTGATGTTTCCTGAGGAGTTCAACCTGGGGGTTGAGCCCACGTTCCTCCTTCACCATGATAAAAATAAAACAGTGACTCATTCGCACTGACAAGGCAGAAAGCTAAGTGACCCAAGCATACAAGTTTTCACTAATGCTGCAGTCCAAATCCCATAGTTTCTACCTGTTTTGAAGGCCCCAAGGCATACATGATGGTCATGAAGTTTGAAGTATGCTCTAAAAACAGATGATGCCATGTCTGAGTGCCGTGGATTATTGTGTAGCTCTGGACTTATTGCATAAGCTTGTGCCAGAGGAATAAAAGGCCCACTAAAGATATGTCAAAAAATAGTTTATTCCATTTACAAATTAACAAATAGCTGGACTGGCTGGTTAACAGCCTGTGCTGTCAAACTGTTTCACCATCCACAACAGTTTTAGCATTTCACCATATCAAAATTTACTGGGAGTGCAATGATTGATAATATTGTTAGTGTTAGATGTTAGAAGAGTCACTATGCTAGTTGTACCTGGACAGCCTAGTTTTTAAAGAGAATTCTTACTTTAATGATATTTTTTTATTAAGACAGGAGAGGCTGGATTTATTAGAAATAGGGACTGTTAGTGTGTGTCTGTGGCACACACCAGGAGGAGATAATTGTGTCTCAGTTTCCTCTCTGTTACTGTTTTATTGCACTAACTATATCAACTTTATGGGTGCTTTTATAACTAAGTGCATAAGAATATATGTAGAATTCAGTGGAGTGCTGATACGATACAGGAATTTCATCACTGGTGTGCCCTGAAAATGTAGCTGTTGTTTGATTTTTACATGTTTTTACCTGATTTTTAGAAACACACACGCTCACCATAGTGGTGCAAAATACCTGTCATACAGTGTATGTTTGTATATTTACCATATGTTTTGCTGTATACCTTTTTGAAGGAATAGCTCATAATTGATTTACAAAGATTAGGGAAAGTTTGTGAATTTGCGCAATTATTAGTGTATAAAATAGGCAAAATGTCCGATGTGCAATGACACTGTATCATATCGCGATGGCGATATAACTTGCAATAAATAAGGAAATATTCAGGTGTGCATATTAACTATATAGTTCCTGTGTCTTTCTGACAATGACTCAATACGCTGTAGTACATACGCCAGGCCTGTAGTGGCGCTGTAACACTACCACACAGATACACCAAAAACAGAGAAAAAGATTGGAAAGCTTGCACTCCAAACATTATAGGTCGACTAAACACGAGAAGTTGTGCCGGAACAAATATGTCTATCGATGCCATGTGGACACATTTCAGGCGGAGTATCTGAGGGACCTGATGAAAGTCCGCTGTTGTTCTTGTTGTTACGTTATGTCTAGTGGTGTCGCTCAGGTTACAGGTATGCCATAACTCTGCGTGTGCATGGATCTATTTGTGTGTGTGATGTTAGCTGTCTTTTGCTCAGAGACACAAAAGAAAAGGAAGAAAAAAACGATTGTGGACCTGTTCCTGGGTCCTGTGAAGAGTACAGTGTGACTGTCTGTCCTTCAGAGAGAACATTAGGTATGTTAACGAATGTGCACACCTCAAAACCATTAGCTTACACTGTGTTCATGAAACGAGCGAACGTACCTTCCCTGTGTGTAAACAGTGTGACAGAGCGCTCTGTCATCCTATTGGTCAACATCAAGTCATAGGTGTCAAACTAGGTGGAGAAATGCAAAAAATTCTAACATGCCAGACTTTCCTTCGGGGCGTCTGTTTGTCGTTCATAATCGGGCCAGACCCTGGAAATTTGGCCTGAATTCGTGTAGTCCGATCCTGGCATAGCAAAGCCAGTAATAACACACACTAACACTGCTGTGACACCCAACCGTAAAAAACCTTTAGGGACGCTTCTTTTGAAAAGTGGATATTTGAGGGAGGTTGTTGGACACATGTTGTAATCCAGATGCCATTATGTTTCTCACTTTCCACAGTAAATGTGTAAAAGTAATTTTGAGGAGTCAGAGTTGGCAGAGGAGAAACTTTAGATTGGATATCACATGACTGACTTGATGAGAACATTTACATTCATTTCAGATGGTGAGATAATTATTCAGTGACACGAGAAAATTGATCATCCAAATGTACGTTGTATAATAGCCTACCGACCCTGCTCCGCTATACCACAGAGCTGTAGGTATGTGTTCAATCTAATATTCTGAAAATCCCTAAATCTTTTACTGCAGTCAGAATCAGAGTATACTTCACTGTCACAATGGGGAATTTCGTTGTGGACTCAGCTGTTCATCGTTGTCTCCATGATTCAAAGAAAAGACTAAAACTTGCACACCTTCCACATATTTCACAGCAATAGCAGCAAACAACAAGGAACGCCGATGATATTGGACAACCCTGAGGTCTCAAGTGACATAATTTGATAAAGAATTTTTTTTTTCTACGTGGAAAGCTGGAGGATTTCCTACAGGACAAGACACTGTGTTTTGTGTAATGAGGCAGGTGTTTTTAGGTCTCCATAGAGCCCCCGAATCAGAGAACATACTGGTCTGTAAACCTGCCGAGCACAGCCTGCTGCTGCACTTCGGCTCTGCTGCTGCTGCTGCTGCTGCTGCGCTCAAAGATCGGGCCTGCAAGGACGATATTCAGCCAGAGTGCGTATACCTACGGCAGCTGTTGTGACGGAAGATGGTGCTCAGCTGTGCCAGCTGCTGGGAATACTCCTATACCCGTCTGGAGTGAAACCGCTGTCATCAAGGCAATCCTCCTCTCTCCATGTGGAATAACCTACACCTGATTCACTGTTGCTCTGTTGCCAGTCTGCACAGGGAGCCAGCCACTGAGAATATTCAGCAGTCGGAAGATTTAAGATCAAAGCTTCTCGAGCTTTTTTGGTGACTGTAATTTGAATGTGCTTGTGTTTCTGCTTTCAAGATGTTTTTTTTTTCCTGCAAGCCTTTACATTACACCTTGTTTCTGTTAGTTGTAGAGTTTACTGTTGGGCCCTGCTGTCAGGGTGTTGGAATTCGTGATCGCTCTAGGAGCAGCAGCTGTGGGCTGATGCTCTTTGTATGAATACCACCCGTGTGTGTTTCACTGAACAGGGTCAGAATACAGATGAGCCCCTGGTTAGACCCTCCCCATTAGCTCCCCTTGCAATAATGTGTGCTTTCCCGTAGTGAAAGCCACCCAAGCTTTGGGTGTTTCAGCCCCTGGGTCCATTTGTCTTTCAGACCGCTTTCTCTTGTTTGCTTCCTTGGTCGTTACACTGTTGCCTCTTTTGCTCTTTAGCCTCGTCCAGGTCCTCCCCCCTTTCTCTGTGTTGTCCCCCACCTCCCTCTTCTTCTCTCTGCTACTTGTCCAACCCTTGAGGAGCTTCCTCACTGTGGCCTCTAACAGGGGTCATCAGCCCCCCCCTGTGTTTCTACTGGCAGGCTATCACTCAGCACCACCAGGGAGAAAAAAAAAGACAACTGTAAATACCTCCCACCAACACAATAGCCCACACTATAAGCCACACAAAAATGCCACTAGAAGTTGTACTGGAACAATGAACTTTAAATAGAGTGGGCTCACTTGAGATGACTGGAACATGGATATGCTACCAAACAATAGGTGCTGGTAAAGGGACTATAAAAGCTTGTTACCACAGGCTCAGCTGCACCATACTCTAGAGTCATGTACCAGCTCACTTATCATCCACAAGCGTACATCAGTGCTTCCAGGGCGAAGTTAGCATTATTACTTCCCTTTGTGTAGCAATGCTTCTTTTACGCCCTATACACAGCTGGCTTATAAACAGTCCATAAACTGGAATATAGATTTACAGTAAAATGATAACAGTGCATTGAAAAATATAAGAAAACACAGGAAACCATTCAAAACCAGGGAAGACATTTCAAAAACAAAATAAGAGCTAATTATATTATATAATAAAGAGGTTAATCAATCAGTCATGTTTTCAGTTGTCCTTTAAAAACGTCCTCTGAGTCCACCCATCTAGCAACCTTTGCAGGGATTATGGGTGAAGGCTCCTTCCCCAGTTTTATTGAAACAGAACCAGGGCACAACAGAACTACAATCCTAAACACAGGCCAAAGCTTTGTGGGCACAGGAGCTGAAGGAGACATCACCATGGAAGGTGATGTTGATGATGTGATATTGATGGGCTAAAGACTTCTGGTAATAATTGACTGCAACAGATTTTTAGACAGACTATTAAATAATACGGTTTTCTATGTCTGCATGTAGTGACCAGGTTTTCCCATCCATTCATATCATTTCATATCTTTAGCATTCTCATAGACACAATATCTTAACTACAGCTCTGGAAGATTTGTTACTAGTGTTCTCTTGGACTCGGATGAGGATGAGGATTTGATTTCAGTGGCTAAAAGATTTGATTTCAGTGGCTAAAGGTGAAGGCCTGGTGACCTCACAAGACACATTTTAGCCATTGCTAAGACTGTATTACCATTTTGAATCATATTTACTAAGACTTTAATACTAAGACTGTAAGTGCTCAAGTACTTTAAGTAATCAAGACTTCACACAAGACTTTATATGACATATTCCACACAAATGGTCAGTGTCTTCTATGACTCAGGATAAACAGGGAGGTAACCTGAAACTAATCTGAGTGGTGGAAGCAGACAACTGTCAGTTGGTGATCATAGTTTGTCATGTGTTTGTCCAATTACTTTTAAACTCCTAAACTTTGGGCTTCATGTGTTAAAAGGTCTACATTTCCTATCTAGTGCTTTCTATCTTGATGGAAACCAACTCAAAATAAGGCTGAGGCTTGGCACTTTAATGCAATGTCCATTATTTTATTTTGAACTGAATGCGTTGGAGCACAGAGCCTGGAGAAGGAAAAAAAAAGAGTCACTGTCCAATACTTACTGTCTGGACAATACCATTATCCCATAATTGTCACTTGTGGCCACAAAGGCTCTTATCCTGTAAAAGTTCCATTGCTGCACTTAAATACGTAAACAACAACAAAATAACACAGAACAAAAGAAAAAGCTTTTAAGACCAAGACCAAGTAAACCCACTGACTGATGAGTGCTATAATTGAGTCTTAATAGATGTCCTCTCAGGACTGAGTGGGTGTATATAGACGGCTTGATTCATATCTCCTTGACTCTCTTGTTTTAGCTTTGTTTTACCTGTTGTTTAGGCAGGACTAGTTCTCGTTAGTACGTCTCCACCCTGATGGCCTAGCACAATTTCCATCATAGCTCTCCCCATCTTCAACCTGACCAGAGGTCTAATCAGTCGCACAAATCTTCTCTTTTGAGAGCCTACAACTATCTGCCACTTTTTCTGTTCTTTTTGCTTTAGAGGCCTCATGCTGTGCACTTTTCTCTGGGTTTATTTCATCTGTTTATATCCCTAACAAGATGTATCAATGGTTTTGAGTACCTGTAATCCTCTTGATATTGTTTTACAGCTCCTTTCTGTAGCCCTTCTCCGTAGCTCTAGCAGCACAGGTCGTTTAGCCAATCAGAGTTCTTTTCTTTCAGCGCTCCAACCATATGGTTCCAACAGACAGCTGTGTGCTGACGGAGGATGTCTGTAGAGGGTCGGTTTAAGTGCTGACATGCTTGTACTTCACTGAGTGTTGTGATGAACAGACAGGTAAAGTGTTACTGGGCGAGTAAAACTGATTTCAACGTGTCGCGACACGATACATAACCATGTGCACATGAAATGATAACAGCAGCACAAAACTGTTCACTGCCATTGAAACATGCATTTCTCCGTTAATGACCAGTTTGATGCCTGGGACAGTATATACGTGGCCCAGAGACCTTCCCAATCACAAAAAATAACCAAAATCGCATTTTTCATGCCATGGGGTCTTTAACGTTAGAGTAGGAGATCCTGGAAAAAAACGGTTCCAGCTGACTACATATACAATTCATAAGTCCAAGCCCTAACTGTCTCGTTTAGCAAGCTAGCATAAGCTCTGGCTCTGGTGTCGTCTCTTTCGTGTCGTAAATCGTTTAAGTCTTGTACGTGTGCGTTTAGTGCACTAAGAGGGGTGCTCACAGAGGGGAGAGGGAGTGGCAGGTGGCAGTTTGATAGACACATCACAATCCAATGAATTCGTTCGTGGCGTTCAAAATGATTGGATGGCGTTTTTACAGGCTTGCAGTTGGGGTGTGAAGAGGATTTCAAGCAGTACAGTAAAAAATGCTCCAGAAATAGATCTCCTCTTCTAA